>JARQOD010003646.1:0-62653 GCA_033576555.1 Oophaga sylvatica
GTATGGAAGGCTCCGCTCCCACCCTGGTATGCAATGGCTCCGCTCCCACCCTGGTATCAAGGCTCCGCTCCCACCCTGGTATACATGGCTCCGCTCCCACCCTGGTATACATGGCTCCGCTCCCACACTGTATACATGGCTCCGCTCCCACCCTGGTATACATGGCTCCGCTCCCACCCTGGTATACATGGCTCCGCTCCCACCCTGGTATACATGGCTCCGCTCCCACCTGGTATACATGGCTCCGCTCCCACCCTGGTTTACATGGCTCCGCTCCCACCCTCGTATACATGGCTCCGCTCCCACACTGGTATACATGGCTCCGCTCCCACACTGGTATACATGGCTCCGCTCCCACACTGGTATATATGGCTCCGCTCCCACCCTGGTATACATGGCTCCGCTCTCACACTGGTATACATGGCTCCGCTCCCCTGTCCTCCCCCAATACTTACCCTCCTCGCTTCGTCGCTGAACTTCCCTGCGTCCCTGTCGGCCACGCAGCTTCCTCCTGTGCGCAGCGGTGACGTAGTACCGCTCATTAAGGTCATGAATATGGACGCCACGCTTATGGGAGTGGCATCGCGTCCATATTCATGACCTTAATGAGCGTACTACGTCACCGCTCAGCACTGGATGAAGCTGCCGCGGCCGACAGGGATGCAGCGACGGAAGGTGAGTATTGAGTCTTCTTGAAGCCGGTGGCTGTAGCTGTCACTACAGTGCTGCAGCCGCCGGCTCCATGTGTGACCAGCGTTCTGTGCCGTGGCTCCGCGGCCCGGCAACAGAACTGCAACGGTCCGGTCCTGGGCCGCGGACCGCGGTTGGGGACCACTGGCTTAGAGTCCCCGCCTATAACCACTGGACAAGACAAATTCGGGACTATAGCGACATCCTGTCCAGCAATGTCCCAGACTGTCTCAAGGATTACCCTAGCCACTGGATAATCCTTAGTGCCCCCATGGATGCAGGTGACCCCGACCTTTCTACCAGGTATTTCAAATTCCTCAGTGCAACCCTCACTAGAGTCACCGGGCTCCCAGAGTCGACCACATCTTCGTTATTTATCTGTAGGGTACACCCCCGTAGCATCGTACCGAGTGGGTAGTTTATAAGGCAGACTGGACACACAGAGTACATTTGCCCCTGACAACAGTTCGTCTGCGCCACCCCTTTAACTTCGGATTCTCTGCCCCCTTTTGAATAACCATCACTGTTTGGTTACCGCCCCCTTTTGTGGGACACCACCCCTCCTTGGGGTACACCCTGTGGACTCCCCCACGGCACTCTCAGGCCCCAGTTCGCACAGTGCACAAAAATTGTCTCTGAGTTTGCACTGGCCCTTTAAGAGTTTGCGCAACCTGGACTACAAATGTCCTTATGCCACCTCCCCAGCTCTTGCTGGCACTGCCACAGCTCCTGCTGCAGCCACAAACCGCTGCTGCTGCCACTGCAGCTCCTTTCCGCAAGGTCCTGCACGGCTCGCACTGTTCTCCCAGGCTTTGTCCGGCTCTGCAAGGCTCTGTACGGTTATGTACAGTACAGACCAAAAGTTTGGACACACTTCTCATTCAAAGATTTTTCTGTATTTTCATGACTATGAAAATTGTAGAATCACACTGAAGGCATCAAAACTATAAATTAACCCATGTGGAATTATACATTACACTTTACAAAAAAGTGTGAAACAACTGAAAATATGTCTAATATTCTAGGTTCTTCAAAGTAGCCACCTTTTTGCTTTGATTATTGCTTTGCATGCAGGAAAGGGGAACGATGGACTCTACATGCCTGGTTCCCACCATGAAGCATGGTGAGGTGGTGTGATGGTGTGAGGGTGCTTTGCTGGTGACACTGTTGGAGATTTATTCAAATTGAAGGCATACTGAACCAGCATGGCTACCACAGCAATTTGCAGCAGCATGGTATTCCATCCGGTTTGCGTTTAGTTGGACCATCATTTATTTTTCAATAGGACAATGACCCCAAACACACCTCCAGGCTTTGTAAGGGCTTTTTGAGCAAGAAGGAAAGTGTTGGGGTGCTATGCAAGATGACCTGGCCTCCACAGTCACCAGACCTGAACCCAATCAAGATGGTTTGGGGTGAGCTGGACTGCTCACCGCTTCAATTTGAATAAATCCCCAACAGTGTCACCAGCAAAGCACCCCCACACCATCACACCACCTCCGCCATGCTTCACAGTGGGAACTAGGCATGTAGGGTCCATCCGTTTATCTTTTCTGCGTGCAAAGCAGTAATCAATGCAAAAGGTGGCTACTTTGAAGAACCTAGAATATAAGACATATTTTCAGTTGTTTCACACTTTTTTGTAAAGTGTAATGAATAATTCCACATGTGTTAATTCATAGCTTTGATGCCTTCAGTGTGATTCTACAATTTTCATAGCCATGAAAATACAGAAAAATCTTTGAATGAGAAGGTGTGTCCAAACTTTTGGTCTGTACTGTACAGCAAGGCTCCACACTGCCTTGCACGGCTCTACACCCTTTGTACGGCTCTGCATGGTTCCGCAAGGCTCTGCCAAGATCCAAGTGGCTCTGCCGACCTTCCGGACGCCACAGCAAACTTCGTAACCCTGCCAAGTTACTGCCAGAAGCCTCAAAATCTTCGTGGCCCCGCCGAGCCACAGCAAGCGACTTGAAAATTTTTTTCGTAGACCAGCTGATCCACCGCAATCACCTCCACACGTGCTTCCTGGACCGTTGCCTGCATTCTCCACCATATGTAGTGCAGCGCTCACTGCACAGGTTTGGGGAACACTCTCTTGGCTGCGATATTCAGGCACACAGGAACTATCTTTTCTTTTAAAAACAGTCTATGTGGTTTATTTTCGTCATAAACCATTGTAACAGGTACAAAAGGCAAACAGCCTTACATCAGACAGATGAACCCTTTATGTCCATAGTAGAGTTCCGCTCTCTCAGACCTGTGGGCATACCGGCTGGGCCATGTCCAGCACGCGGGCACTATAGCCTAAACACAGTCTCTCACTGACCCCGGTCAGCGTAACATGGATTCCTGTCTGTTACCTGTTGGTGTCGGCCACACAGGTTCCCGGATGCCTCTTTATCCTCAGAGGTACCTATAAACAGTTCTCACTGACACCAGTCAGTATCACTCACACTTGGCAGACCTTCCTCTCCGGAGATATCGCACAGACCTCCTTCCTCTGGTTCAGACTAGCCAGCACTGCACATAGACCATTCTGTAGTGTCCAGCCTGGACACCTGGAAATCTGTCCACACTGACAGATTCCCAACCACATCACTCCTCATGTGCAAAACACCTCTATTATATAGCTTGTAACCACACCCACAGGTGAGGTATGGATCACATGGGCTAGTCACATGGTCATGACATCACAGCAGATCCTCAAACCCCTCAGGTCCTGAAGGAAAACGGGTAAAGTGAGCACCCTCACCCAGAGGTGAGATATTATGGGTAGCCAGACCCTCCATCTCTCATAGCTACGCGCAACCCAGACCCAGGTGCACTAAACGACATATTAGAGCTCATGTGCACTAAACACAAAATACTCCAGGTTGCATCGCAGGGAGCAGCTCACTACAAATCCCAGAGAATCATCCCAGGCTTACAGCGCAGAGGATCTCCTCTGCGACACATACAGGCCATTCACAATGGCGCCGGTCACCATCCCACCATCACCATTACACCTCCATGCATCTCCCAAGGAGCACATACAGCGCCCCCTAGCTGTAACAGGGGTCACTGCCTCACTATATATATATATATATATATATACTGTATATATATATATATATTATTATATATTTGTGCCCTTCCAGGGGGTATAGCTCTAGGATCGCTGTCTGGGTAGACAGAATGGCATGAAAACAGTTCATTCAGACAGCAGTTCTGGTGTAAAACTGGCCGCAACCAGCTTTATTAAAGTCCACAGCAAACAGATAAAACAAAGCATAAACAGAAAACCTAGGCTTGTCTAGCCACTAATTACACTTAGATAGATGGCCCTCTCTATCCGGGACCCAGACTCTACCAGTCTGTGCCCAAAACAACACATATCACATATGTTACCAGTATGGAGCTTCACAGATACTCCTCCTTGTGTCTGAAGGCACCTTCCATGTCCAGACTTGAGAGAGATCCACTCCTATTCAGCCGCTCTTCACACGGATTCGCACTGAGACTACTCCTATGTCCGGGGTCCTTCCTGCACCCAGACTGAGATAGCTCACACTCCTGGAGACTGCTTCGTGCGCCGGGACACCTCCTGTGTCCAGGCTAAAGACAGCTCCCAATCCTGGAGACTGCTTCCTTGTGCTGGAACACCTCCCTGTGTCTGGGGTAAAGACAGCTCCCAACCCTGGAGACTGCTTCCTTGTGCCAGGACACCTCCCTGTGTCCAGGCTAAAGACAGCTCTAACACTCTTGGAGACTGTTTCTTGTGCCAGGACACCTTCCTGTGTCCAGGCTAAACTAGCTCTCAGATTGTGTTTGCAGACACCTACTTCTGGTCTCCTAATTAAGACCTGAGTAGTTTCAGTCTTGTGCTGCAAGTGTGTGCTGAATGTGAGGTGTAGTGACCTTTCTCTACCACTAGGTTTACAAAGCCACACATTTCCCTTATACCTAGGTGAAATGTACACCCCATTCATCACATATTCACTCACTGTCTCACATATCCCCTCCCTCTTTTCCAGACCGGAGGGCTGGTCATCCAGACCGGAGGGCTGGTCAACAATCCAACAGAGACAGTGAACTCCGGACCAGTCATGGCCCTCACCAGCTTCATCTCCACCACTGTCACTTGTATCTTCACCTGAGTCATAGCCAACATCAGCTTTCTCTTTATCTGAAGCATCCGCACTACCCTGTACCCTCCCAGGCCTATACTCTCTGCGGGCCTCGGTATCCTGCACGGTTTCATCTTGACCTTAGGGCCGGGCTCACCTGTGTAGCCCTGGTATGTAAGGCACACAATACCAGGAGGATGAGTGGAGAGGTAACGGTTAAGGGTTCTACATGAGGCATACCCACTTCAGACACACCCAGCAGGGGTGTAGAGTGGAGTGGCCTTTTTAGCACAAGAGAGTCTGAAGTTCTCCTGAGAGAGTGGAGGGAGTCAGGACTAGTGCCTGTGGGAACCAAGATTCCTGTCGATACAAAGAGACAGTACAGTAGTGGAGGCTAGTACGGATAACCAAGTGTTGTCCCAGCCTAGTCAGTGCTGATATTGAGAGAGTGAGCAGGTCGAAGGGCGCAGAGGAAAAGGATTCTAAGAGTTGCCTTAAGGATTGGATTATCCTGCACATTGCTCACCGGTCACTGGCGACCGAAGTGTCACTATAGCTTTAGGCATAGTGATAGAAAAACCAGAGTCTTACTGGACCTTAGGTCGCAGCAAGCAGTCCTTGGAGTGTCAGTACGTAACAGGGGTCCGGTGGAATAGGGACTTTGAGCCTGATCAGCAAAAACAAGAACCTAGTTCCATCACCAGAAGGCTCCGACCACAAAACTGACCGGGCAGTACAGCTTTGGAGAAGCTGGAGAAATCAGAGTGAACTTAGCTCTATGCAGGTTGGACTCATCATATTGGAAAGTAAAGGAGGCCCCTAAACTGCTCTGCCGTTACCTCAAAACTCATCCTCCATCTACCTCATCAGCTTCCGGGACCTGCCTGAACAACTTGAAGTAAAAGGTATGGAAAGAAGCTTTGATGTGTGAGACTGTTTCATTTAATTGTATTCCTGCACAACATCGTCATCATCATAGCCCTGAGGGAAGAGTCCCACCTGTAGGGGACCCGACATCTAGCTGCCACACCATCCCCTCAGAGATCTACAGCAGCGCTGGTCTTAGTGATCAGAGAACTACAGGTGGCGTCACGAACTGTATATATACCTATCCCCTGTAAATATACCCCCCAACATACGCCTGACCGCCAGGGCCACAGACCGAGCCACCGCTACCTGTGACAACCCCATAGACTTCCATGGGCTCGGCTCTGAGTACCCCATTGCTCTGGTAAACCACAATTGTGGTGCGGGTCACACAACTTGGCGTCACGAACAGGATCCGAAACTTGCAGCATTGCGAGCCCTGTGTGCCTGTGGAGTGTTTTGGTGAAAAAGACTGTTGCTGTGGTTTGGCGCCAAATACCGCCATATTTGTCGCCATATTCGCGCCCTAAGGCGCTGGAGAAGAAGGTGGGCGTACCTGAAAGAGCGCGCAAAGTCTTGGACACGCCCCCAGCTCTGACTCAGCGGCAGGTCCTGCGACAGGAAGTGGACGCTCTGACATCAGAGCGCCTGCGACGAAGGTCCTGTTCCCACTGCTGTGCCTGTGAAGTAGCAGCTCCTGAAACCGGTAGGCTCCAGTTAACCAAGGGGGCGCTAAGATGTCACAACAACCGGCCGACAGTGCGGCCCCAGCCGGAGGCCCCGACCCGCACTGCGTGGCATTGTAGCGCCAGATGGGGGCGCAGGCCCCGCACCCAGTCCGGTAGTCCCGATCATGCCACTAACGCTCCCATATATGCCTGGGGCGAAATGGCTTCCCCAGTACAGCGGTGAGCCAGGCACTTTAGCAGGCTTCAAGCGGAAGTTATGCAGCATCCTAGAAATGTACTCCATGCCTGAGAGACAGAAAGCTGCTGTGCTGATAGGGCAGCTAACTGGCGCTGCTGAGAAGGAAGTGGAGACTTGGGATACCGTTGATCAGGAGTCGGTACCTGCGATCCTCCTTAAGCTACATGCCATATTTGAAAACCGCACAGAAACGGATCTCCGGATGCCTTCTATCACTGTTCACAACAGCCAGGTGACAGCATCAGGGACTACGCTTGCCGACTACGAGGAGCCCTGAGAGCTCTTAAGCAGATTAATAATTTAAATGCTATCGATGAGAATAAGATGCTGAAAGAGCAATTTATACAGGGATTGAGATCCCAAGAGGAACGCAGAACTGTAAACTGGTGGTCCTTAGATCATACGGATGCTACCTTTGATGCCCTAAAGGACATGGCAATAAAAGGGCTGCGACCCCTGGGCAAACCTGAAGTGGCAACCCAACATCATCAGGGTGAAGTCACTCTGGAACCGGCAGTACCCCCCTTTTCCCCGCTAGTGGCAGAAACCAAAACGCAGGCGACACCCCCTAGTGAATTGGACTGTCTGCGCTCAGAGGTGCGCCAGCTGACTAAAAATTTGGCTGCAGTGATGAGTGCCCTGCAGCTGCGGAAAGAGGAAGAAGGGAAGATCTTATTAGCTGATTGCCCAGAAGACGTCCCGTGGATGAACCGGAGAAGAAGGAAGACGTCGCCCCCCAGGAGGAGGACAACGCCACCCCCAGGAGCGACCTCTGATCAGCACCCTCCTCGTCGGGAGATCACCTGTTACCGATGCAACCGGAAAGGTCATATGTCTCCACAGTGTCCTTTAAACGGGCAGAACCTGGGTCCGAGGGCCAACACCCAGGAGGAGACCCGTCAGGCCCCCTAGACTGGAACCGCAGGTATGTGGTGGACGACCCTACCTGTCTATCATTCTAGATGGTATTGCTGTTCCGGCATTGTTAGACACTGGGTCTCAGGTGACCCTAATACCTGATGCCCTATATACTAAGTTCTGGTCAATGGACAGTCTTAAACCCCCGAGCCCTGACTTTACCGTGTATGCTTCTAATGGTCTTCCTGTAGAAGTACTCGGACAAAATGTGTAGATGTGAAAGTGGGCAGAGAGGAGTTGAAAGACCAGGGGCTTCTGGTAGTAAAGACTGTAAATGAGGAGAACGGTTTAAATATAATTTTGGGTACTAACATTATCAGTAATTGTTTGGGAGAAGTTGTGTTCTTACTCCAACAGCTCGCTGAGATTGCCCGACCAAGGCAGAAAGGAGTAATCCAAAGAGAGATCCGGGCCCTGGTGTGTCAGCAGCAAGCGAAGCTTACAGACGGCGAAATTGGTAATGTACGCGTCACTGACTCGAATCCCATTGTGATACCCCCAATGAGTGAAATGATAATCTGGTGCAGGGCAGCCATAGGTCTGAGAGGACAGAACTACCAAGCTGTAGTAGAACCCCACCATTCAGAACATAGACCTACACTTATGACTGCTAGGGGAGTAGTGGAAGTGGTGAATGGAAGAGTACCGGTACGGCTTCTCAATTGGGGAGATGATGAGGTAAACTTACCCCGTTATGCAACCATTGCTAAACTACATGCTGTCGACAATAATTCTATTCTCCCGGCTGAGTCCTTAGACTCCTGTCAAATAGCGGAGGACAATGACCCAGCAACTCAGGTGGCGGAATGGTGTCAGCAGCTCCATGTTGGGATGGACACCACTCCCGCTCACCAGAAGCAAGGGGTATTACGGGTGGTGCAAGAGTATGCCCAAGTATTTAGCAAGAATCCACTTGATTTTGGGATAATTAAGGGAGTACAACATCATATCCCTACAGGCAGTCATCCTCCCATCAAAGAGCGGTACAGGCCTATACCCCCAGCCCATTATCAGAAGGCTAAAGAAATGTTGCGAGATATGAAAGAAGCCGGAGTAATCAGGGATAGTTGTAGTCCCTGGGCAGCACCTCTAGTCCTGGTTAGAAAAAAAGATGGTAGCTTGAGAATGTGTGTGGATTACAGGCAGGTGAATCGCATAACACATAAGGACGCATACCCGTTACCACGTATAGAGGAATCATTAGCTGCTCTGAAAACGGCTAACTACTTTTCTACCCTTGATCTGACTAGTGGTTACTGGCAAGTGGCTGTGGCTGAGGAGGATCGTGAGAAAACGGCTTTCACCACCCCAATGGGGCTCTGTGAGTTTGACAGAATGCCGTTTGGGCTCAGTAGTGCCCAGGAACATTTCAGAGAGTGATGGAAAACTGTCTGGGACATCTCAATTTTGAAACCGTGCTGCTATACTTAGACGACGTCATCGTGTACTCCAAGACATATGAGGACCATCTGAAGCACCTGGCAGAAGTATTTGAATCCCTGTCCAGGTACGGGATGAAGTTGAAACCCTCAAAATGCCATCTACTCAAACAGAAGGTACAATACTTGGGACACATCGTCAGTTCGGAAGGAGTAGCGCCGGACCCAGAGAAAGTCACTGCCATCCAGAAGTGGCCGGAGCCGAAGAACCTCAAGGTGCGACAGTTCCTGGGACTCACGGGTTACTACAGAAGGTTCGTGAAAGATTACACGAAGAAGGCAGCCCCTTTACAGGACCTCCTAGTAGGACAATCCCTAAAGAGCAGAAACCCTCCCTTTAATTGGGGTAAGGAACAGGCTGAAGCATTCAAAAAGATGAAAGAGATCCTTACGTGTGATGAGATCTTAACCTATCCTGATTACAGCCAACCGTTCCTGTTGTACACCGACGCCAGTAATGAAGGTTTGGGAGCAGTTCTCAGTCAGAAGCAGAATGGCCAAGAAAAAGTCATCGCATATGCCAGCAGAAAACTCAGGCCAACTGAGAGGAATCCAGAAAATTATAGCAGCTTCAAGCTGGAGTTTCTGGCGCTGGTCTGGGCCATTACTGAAAGATTTAAGCATTATCTGGCCTCCAACCAGTTCACTGCGTTTACAGACAACAACCCCTTAACGCACCTGGAAACCGCCAAGCTGGGCGCCATGGAGCAGCGTTGGATGGCTCGGTTGTCCAATTACCAGTTTACTATCAAGTACCGGGCAGGCCGAAAGAATGCTAATGCCGACGCATTGTCCCGAATGCCGCATGACTCTGACACGGAAGAAGAATCGGACGACCTGGAAGAAATTGAGCTACCTGCGTTCCATCGAAATGGGGTAGTCCACGAGCATCGAGTCTACAGAAAGCAGTATGGTGCAACGTTAAATCCTTTACCCATCACAGCTGGAAAGAGACTCAGGACAGCGATCCAGTGGTCAGCCGTATCAAGGAGTTGTTAAGACAGGAAGGTTCCTCTTTGGAAAAGGATGCACCTATGTCAGCAAAGCTCCTGTGGAACGAGAGAAGCCGGTTGTTCCTATACCGTGAGAAGTTGTGCAGGAGATACGTCAACCCCAGGACCCACGAGATGGTCTGGCAGATAGTGGTCCCCAAGGCAGACGTCCAAATGGTGTTGGAAGCATACCATGATCAAGCAGGACACTTTGGCTGGAGAAAGCTGGAGACCCTGTTGAGGTGCCGGTTCTACTGGGTAGGGATGCGCAGCTCCATCGAGAGGTGGTGTCGGAACTGTGGACCCTGTGGTCTTAGAAGAAAGGACTATGGTAGTCAGAAGGCACCCCTGCAACCTATCCGGACGACTCGCCCCCTGGAGATTGTGGCCCTGGACCACGTCAAACTGTCGCTAAGTAGATCTGGATACTCATACGCCTTGACCATGGTGGACCATTACTCTAGATTTCTGGTGGTTGTTCCAGTTAAGGATCAGACAGCAGTGACGGCAGCAAAAACCTTTCAAGCAAGCTTCTGTAGACCGCATGGGTATCCGGAGCAAGTATTAACCGATCAAGGACCTGCTTTCGAAGCTGATTTATTCAAGGAATTCTGTCACATGTATGGGTGCAAGAAAATTAGAACAACACCATACCACCCTCAAACCAACGGTCTTTGCGAGAAAATGAACCACATTGTCCTTGATTTGTTGAAATCCATACCGTTGGAAGACAGAAATCGATGGCCGGACTTACTACCTGATTTGGTTGACTTGTATAACCATATACCTGTAAGTTCCACTAACTGCACTCCAGCCTATCTTATGAGAGCAAGGCCCGGAAGACTACCAATGGATTTAGAACTTGGAGTGGTAGAACCGGAGGCAGACGACGCCATTGAAAACTGGGACATCAATCGGCAAGAGCAGTACAGACGAGTGCAAGTCTGTGTAGAAGAAAGTCTCAACAAGGCACGGGAGAAACAGGAAGATATTTACAACAGGAATGCTCCTGCCAAGCCTTTGATGCCTGGAGAAGTGGTATTGAAAAGGAAAAGGAAAATGCACAAATTGGATAACCAGTGGGAACAAGAACCCTACGTTGTACAAGATTCTAAATATGACAACAGAAAAGTTTGTATCATCAGTAAGGACGGAGGAAGAACAATATCCACTGTGTCCAGAGACCATTTGAAATTGTGCCCGGAACCCTTAAAGTTTCGTGAAGAGAACTCTGTCATCAATCAAGAAGAAAGAAAAGAAGAGGTCATACACACGGATCTGGGAGATTTCCCTGCAGATTGGCCGAGACTGGGAGATGCGGTAATAATTCCGGTGTTGCAGTTTTATCAGCCACAAGAGGAAGTTCTACCTCCAGTTATGCCCATGGTGCCGGTTGAGCCAGTTCAGGAGTTACCTACTCCAGCAACACCTCAGTCTACAGAATCTCAGGAAGGACCAACAGAAGCAGCGCCCCATGCTATGGGATCCCCTGGTGAAGCTGACTCACACCGCCCAGCCATCAGTACGCTTGCCAGATCCATAGAAAGATTGAGACAGTTCTATAGTTTGCCGTTACGCAGTGCAGATAGATCACAGATTAATATACCTGAAGCTACTCCACGTAGATCAGAGCGAGCCACGAAAGGGAAGATACCCATTCGATATCAACAATAATTCGAGTAAAATAATGTAAATATTAAAGTGAAAAGTATATTTATGTGTCCTTTTATTATGACATGGACTTTGTGGCTGTGGACTATGCCAGCCCAAAAACTGTATCTTGTAAATAGTTGCACTTTGTGCCTTGTCTTGGTTTCACACGAAGCCTTGACTTACCTCTGAACATAAAACCCGTGTGGTGTGGCACTGAGCGAGGTCTGCAGTCAGATGTCCTGCAGCCCACCCAGGACCCACGTTGAAGGTTTGGTGCGGGTCCTTCACAAGAATACTGTGTATATATTGAATGCCTTGATGCTTTAATACTTTTTGTATTTTCTTACTGTACATATGGCAACGTTTAAGAAATCCTTACCTCCCGGATGGGAAGAGTTAATGTTTATTGTTAATGAAAAACAAAATTTCTTCTTATATTTCACAGCCCGGGAGTGCTGTATTTTACCATGGGGGAATGTGTAGCCCTGGTATGTAAGGCACACAATACCAGGAGGATGAGTGGAGAGGTAACGGTTAAGGGTTCTACATGAGGCATACCCACTTCAGACACACCCAGCAGGGGTGTAGAGTGGAGTGGCCTTTTTAGCACAAGAGAGTCTGAAGTTCTCCTGAGAGAGTGGAGGGAGTCAGGACTAGTGCCTGTGGGGAACCAAGATTCCTGTCGATACAAAGAGACAGTACAGTAGTGGAGGCTAGTACGGATAACCAAGTGTTGTCCCAGCCTAGTCAGTGCTGATATTGAGAGAGTGAGCAGGTCGAAGGGCGCAGAGGAAAAGGATTCTAAGAGTTGCCTTAAGGATTGGATTATCCTGCACATTGCTCACCGGTCACTGGCGACCGAAGTGTCACTATAGCTTTAGGCATAGTGATAGAAAAACCAGAGTCTTACTGGACCTTAGGTCGCAGCAAGCAGTCCTTGGAGTGTCAGTACGTAACAGGGGTCCGGTGGAATAGGGACTTTGAGCCTGATCAGCAAAAACAAGAACCTAGTTCCATCACCAGAAGGCTCCGACCACAAAACTGACCGGGCAGTACAGCTTTGGAGAAGCTGGAGAAATCAGAGTGAACTTAGCTCTATGCAGGTTGGACTCATCATATTGGAAAGTAAAGGAGGCCCCTAAACTGCTCTGCCGTTACCTCAAAACTCATCCTCCATCTACCTCATCAGCTTCCCGGGACCTGCCTGAACAACTTGAAGTAAAAGGTATGGAAAGAAGCTTTGATGTGTGAGACTGTTTCATTTAATTGTATTCCTGCACAACATCGTCATCATCATAGCCCTGAGGGAAGAGTCCCACCTGTAGGGGACCCGACATCTAGCTGCCACACCATCCCTCAGAGATCTACAGCAGCGCTGGTCTTAGTGATCAGAGAACTACAGGTGGCGTCACGAACTGTATATATACCTATCCCTTGTAAATATACCCCCCAACATACGCCTGACCGCCAGGGCCACAGACCGAGCCACCGCTACCTGTGACAACCCCATAGACTTCCATGGGCTCGGCTCTGAGTACCCCATTGCTCTGGTAAACCACAATTGTGGTGCGGGTCACACACATCTTCGACACAGTGCCTGGCCAGAGAAGCACGACCCGACACATCAGAACACCTCTGCTGACTCTTCCTCAGAAACTCACGTACCTCCTGTCCCTGGTGCACTGACCATGTGTCACCAACTATCACAGAAGGTATAGAGGGTTTTTTACTTTTCTCCAGTTCCCCACTTTCAGGCTCTTCTGGCAAGACATGCCCAGAAGCCCCACCGTCCGTCCCACACTCTATTTCCTCAGCTACATCTGGCTCACTGTCAGGGCTATACCCTTCATTTTCATTCACATTCTGCTCACTGTCAGTGTTATACAATTCATTTTCATTCACATCCGGCTCACTGTCAGTGTTATACAATTCATTTTCATTCACATCCTGCTCACTGTCAGGGTTATACAATTCATTTTCATTCACATCTTGATCTGGAACCTTAGTTAACATGTCATCCACAACCTTAACTGCACCATCTGGTCCCTCAAGTATGTGACTATGTGACAACCCCAGCACTATACTTCTATATAGTTCAGGTACTAGGAGCTGACTCACGACCTCTCCCTGGACTTCAGTGTCCCTATACAATAGGCTATTGTCCATGGCAGCATGAGGAAACCTCTCCTCAGAGCCAGGCTCCTGGGAAACCTCATTTAGAACAATCATATTTTCCTGTGTCGTCCTAAGAGTGGGGTCTCGCCACTGCTCACTCCCAAAATTGTCACAGGACACAGGCAAGTCAGGGACACTTGGTTCCCGAGAACCACCATCCTCGTCTCCCAACATCACCTGCAAAGGAATTTCATCACTATCACAGTCATCATTATTATCAATATCATTATCACCATTATCAATATCAGCATCATTATCATGGTCACCATCATTATCACATAATTTTAACGGCCCACTAGCATTGTGTTCCGCCCCTCGGGACTGCGCACCCTTAATAGGAGCTTCATCACACTGTCCATCAGAAACATTTCTCCCCCAAAGATCCTTAGACCGGGGAAAGTCATTACCCAATATGACGGGGTGCACCAGGCTCTTCACTACCCCCACTTCATATGAAACCTCCCGAGTTTAGGGACCAAGTCCACGGCAGTCTCTGGGTAAACTTTGGTGTCTCCATGGATGCACACCACACTCAGGTGCTTATCAGGGATGAAGTCCCTATCAATCAGGCTGTCACATACGGAAGTCACTGGACTCTCTGAGTCTAAGAGGGCCTGTACTGGGCATTCACTTACAACCACCGGGGACACCTGTGGTCCAGTCTCCTCGGCTGCGGTGGTCACACACACAGGTTCTGCGCAGAGAGAGAGAGACCTGCCAACATCACGGCACATAGGCTCCTACCTCCCTCATCTCTGCTGAGGACTTTGCCACACACTTCAAAATAAGATCGACCAAACAAGGCAAGTCTTCATTGTTCAACCACCTCAACCACTTTGTATACCAGACCAATGCCCTAACCCCATAACCTCCCTCTCCAATATAACTGAAGGGGAGCTTAATTGTCTTCTCTCCAAATCGCACCTCACAACCTGTGCACTTGACCCCATCCCAACCCACCTCCTCCCCAACCTCACCACCACTATTATTCCATCCCTAACCCACCTCTTCAACCTATCACTAACTTCCGGTACCTTCCCTTCTGCTTTCAAGCATGCCACAATCACGCCTATCCTTAAAAAGCCAACCCTCGACCCAACCGCTATGTCCAGCTATCGCCCAATATCGCTGCTCCCATTCGCTTCCAAACTCCTGGAGCTGCATGTCCACGCTGAGCTTTCCTACCACTTCTCTTCTAACTTGCTCTTTGACACTCTACAATCTGGTTTCCGCCCCCATCACTCCACTGAGACAGCCCTGACCAAAATTACTAATGACCTACTTACAGCCAAAGCAAACGGACAATACTCTATACTCCTGCTTCTTGACCTGTCCTCTGCTTTTGACACAGTTGACCACTGCCTTCTACTACAGATTCTTTCCTCCTTTGGCGTCAAAGACCTCGCCCTATCTTGGATCTCCTCATACCTTTCCAACCGCACATTCAGCGTCTCCCACTCCCACACTACCTCCTCGTCCCACCCTCTCTCTGTTGGAGTTCCCCAAGGCTCTGTTCTAGGACCCCTACTCTTCTCAATCTATACACTTGGCCTGGGGCAACTCATAAAGTCCCACGGATTCCAGTACCACCTTTACGCTGATGACACTCAGATCTACCTCTCTGGCCCAGACATCACTTCTCTGCTATCCAGAATCCCGGAGTGTCTATCAGCCATATCCTCCTTCTTCTCCTCCCGCTTCCTCAAACTCAATGTGGACAAATCTGAACTCATAATCTTTCCCCCATCCCACAGATCTTCCTTACCTGACCTATCTACCACAATTAACGACATCACGCTTTCCCCCGTACCAGAAGTCCGCTGCCTCGGAGTAACCCTTGACTCTGCCCTGTCCTTCAAACCGCACATCCAAGCTCTTTCTACCTCCTGTCGCCTTCAGCTCAAAAATATTTCAAGAATCCGTCCTTTCCTCAACCCTCAATCTACTAAAATGATTGTGCACGCCCTCATCATCTCCCGCCTCGACTACTGCAACACCCTCTTCTCTGGCCTCCCTGCTAACACCCTCGCACCTCTCCAGTCCATCCTTAACTCTGCTGCACGACTAATTCACCTCTCTCCTCGCTACTCCTCCGCTTCTCCCCTCTGCAAATCTCTTCACTGGCTCCCATTCCCTCAGCGTATCCAGTTCAAATTACTAATACTGACCTACAAGGCCATCTATAATCTGTCTCCTCCATATATCTCTGAACTAATCTCCCGATATCTTCCCTCACGTAATCTCCGATCCTCCCAAGACATCCTTCTCTCCTCCACACTTATTCGCTCCTCACCCAACCGCCTCCAAGACTTCTCCCGAATATCCCCCATCCTCTGGAATTCTTTGCCCCAACACATCCGACTATCAAACTCATTCAGATCCTTCAGACGGAACCTGAAAACCCATCTCTTCAGGAAAGCCTACAGCCTGCAATGACCCTGCTGCCTCCTCACCACTACCGGAGTTATTGCCTCAACCAACACCGGAACTGCTGCAACCCCCCGACCTACTGTCTCCTGCCTCACAATCCTGTAGAATGTAAGCCCGAAAGGGCAGGGTCCTCTCCCCTCTGTATCAGTCTGTCATTGTTAGTTTGTTTACTGTAAGTGATACCTGTAATTTGTATGTAACCCCTTCTCATGTACAGCACCATGGAATCAATGGTGCTATAGAAATAAATATTAATAATAATAATAATAGGCTCCCCCTCTAGTGAACAGCCGGCTGCAATTTCACGACATCTCCAACACTGTCCACCACAATCACCCTCCCATATGTCCCCTATAGCTGGAACGCTCTTACCGCGAGAGTTCAGCGTCCGGGAACTCTGAAGTGACGACCTCTCAGACGGCTGTACCTCAGGAGGACGTGCTCGGGTGTAGCGGTTCACTATCACCTCTTCAACCATGCCGACACGACGGCTGACGTCAGGCTCCAACCGCTTCTTTACTGCAAGCAACGCAGGTGCCTTTACACCATTACTCGGGTACGAGGTGCTGAGAGCTGCAATCTGCTCCCTCAGCAATCGGTTAAATCCTGCTGCTGCTGCCAGCTCTTCTGGGCCTGCTGCATGCTCTGCAGGAGTTTCTTAACAAGCTCCTCCATACTGCCGGACTTATCCATCTCAACCACGGCAGTTTTATGTTGCACATTAACTTGCGCCATTTGTTCAAACAGCGCCTCCATGCTGTCATCCATGCTGTCAGACTTCTCTGTCTTAAACAACGGCAGTCTTCACTCAAGACATACACACTCTACAGTCTTTTCCATAGAAAAATTCAGCTCTGCTGTGCAGACACTTTTTTTTTTTTTCTTTGCAAAGTCTATTAGGGCTACTGTCTCTTTAAGACTGCTCCACAGACTTTTCTTTTGCTGCTGCACATTCCACAGTCATTTTCACAACAAGTTCAGCTTTGCTGTGCATACATTTTCTCTCTGCAGACCCTATCAGGGCCACTGTCTCTCCAAGACTGCTCCAAACAGACGTTTCTGCTGACACACTTTTTTTTTTCTCTGCTGCTATTTCAACAGACTTCACCTTTATTGCTGTCTCTAAGCCTCTGTGCTGCATGCACACTCCAGCACTAACTGTATCAGCCACTGCGCTGCCTGCATTCTCCACCAATTGTAGCCTTTCCAGGGGGTATAGCTCTAGGATCGCTGTCTGGGTAGACAGAATGGCATGAAAACAGTTCATTCAGACAGCAGTTCTGGTGTAAAACTGGCCGCAACCAGCTTTATTAAAGTCCACAGCAAACAGATAAAACAAAGCATAAACAGAAAACCTAGGCTTGTCTAGCCACTAATTACACTTAGATAGATGGCCCTCTCTATCCGGGACCCAGACTCTACCAGTCTGTGCCCAAAACAACACATATCACATATGTTACCAGTATGGAGCTTCACAGATACTCCTCCTTGTGTCTGAAGGCACCTTCCATGTCCAGACTTGAGAGAGATCCACTCCTATTCAGCCGCTCTTCACACGGATTCGCACTGAGACTACTCCTATGTCCGGGGTCCTTCCTGCACCCAGACTGAGATAGCTCACACTCCTGGAGACTGCTTCGTGCGCCGGGACACCTCCCTGTGTCCAGGCTAAAAAACAGCTCCCAATCCTGGAGACTGCTTCCTTGTGCCGGAACACCTCCCTGTGTCCGGGGTAAAGACAGCTCCCAACCCTGGAGACTGCTTCCTTGTGCCAGGACACCTCCCTGTGTCCAGGCTAAAGACAGCTCTAACACTCTTGGAGACTGTTTCTTGTGCCAGGACAGCTTCCTGTGTCCAGGCTAAACTAGCTCTCAGATTGTGTTTGCAGACACCTACTTCTGGTCTCCTAATTAAGACCTGAGTAGTTTCAGGCTTGTGCTGCAAGTGTGTGCTGAATGTGAGGTGTAGTGACCTTTCTCTACCACTAGGTTTACAAAGCCACACATTTCCCTTATACCTAGGTGAAATGTACACCCCATTCATCACATATTCACTCACTGTCTCACAATATATATATTATATATTATATATATATATATACACTGATCAAAAAAATAAAGGGAACACTCAAATAACACATCCTAGATCTAAATGAATGAAATATTCTCAGTGAATACTTTGTTGTGTACAAAGTTGAATGTGCTGACAACAAAATCACACAAAAAACATCAATGGAAATCAAATTTATTATCCAATGGAGGCCTGGATTTGGAGAGTCCCCCAAAATGAAAGTGGAAACAAGTCTAAATGAAAATCAAAACAAGACAAAATTAAAGTGGAAACAAGTCAAAATGATGTCCAGTATTGTGTGTGGCCTCCACATGCCTGTATGACCTCCCTACAATGCCTGGGCCTGCTCCTGATGAGGTTGCGGATGTTCTCCTGAGGGATCTCCTCCCAGACCTGGACTAAAGCATCCGTCAACTCCTGGACAGTCTGTGGTGCAACGTGACGTTGGTGGATGGAGCGACGAAAAAATAGGAACAGCATCCAATCCAGGTGAAGTATAACAAGTCTATATTCAGCCACCATAAAATACCAGTATTTTATGGTGGCTGAATATAGACTTGTTATACTTCACCTGGATTGGATGCTGTTCCTATTTTTTCGTTGGACTGTTGTTCATTTGGATCCTTGAACGCCTGAACGTGCATCCGTGCTAACTCCCGAGTGCTGTCAGCTGCTTGAATACTGGTGGATGGAGCGAGTCATGCTTTCCCAGATGTGCTCAATCAGATTCAGGTCTGGGGAACAGGCAGGCCAGTCCATAGCTTCAATGCCTTCATCTTGCAGGAACTGCTGACACACTCCAGCCATATGAGGTCTGGTATTGTCCTGCATTAGGAGGAACCCAGGACCAACCGCACCAGCATATGGTCTCACAAGCAGTCTGAGGATCTCATTTCGGTACCTAATGGCAGTCAGGCTACCTCCAAAGAAATGCCACCCCATACCATTACTGAGCCACTGCCAAACCGGTCATGCTGAAGGATGTTGCAGGCAGCAAGTTCACACTCAGCACATGTGACAGACGTGACAGAGTCTGGAGACGCCGTGGAGAGCGATCTGCTGCCTGCAACATCCTTCAGCCTGACCGGTTTGGCAGTGGGTCAGTGATGGTGTAGGGTGGCATTTCTTTGTAGGGCCACACAGCCCTCCATGTGCTCACCAGAGGTAGCCTGACTGCCATTAAGCACCGAGATGAGATCCTCAGACTCCTTGTGAGACCATATGCTGGTGCGGTTGGCTGTTGTGAATGGGTTTGAGATGAGTTCTGAGCAGAGGCTCCCTCTGGTGGTTACAAGCGGTACTAGTGAGGATTGTGAGGACTGGGAATCAGGTGTTACTGATTGGTCTTATATAAGGGAGTCATTTTCCCATCAGGGTTGCCGGTGATCAATTGTTCTGGTCTGAATCCTTCTTTCCAGTTTCCCTTGTAGCCTGCTGTGTCGTGTCTGCATCTCCTGCTATCAGATAAGACAATTTCTTATTTTGTGTTTTTGCTATATTTTTGCATTTTGTCCTGCACTTCTGTGGGGGCCTTCAGGGTCCCCTCCGGGGGCTTTTGCCCTCTCAGTTTAGTCCAGCCACTGTGTTTTGTACTTTTGCTTTTTCCAGTTTTTTTTCAGTGGCTAGCTGTTTTGTTTTTGTTACACCAGAGAACTAATTTAGGTGGTAGAGGTCGTGTGATCTCAGGTGATTTTGAAATTAGTAGAGTTGGTGTTTTTTCAGGGTTTTCTGAGATTGCAGTAAGTACCCTTCCTATCCTTTTCTATTTAGATAGTTTGGGCCCCAGCGTTTGCTCATACTATTTTCTTTCTGTGTCAGTATTTCCTCTTGTCTAACCGCCATTACATGTTTGGGGGCTTTCTATTATCTTTGGGGTTCTGCTCCGGGGCAGATAGCTTTCCTATTTCTATCTTTAGGTGTAGTTAGTTTCTCAGGCTGTGACGAGGCGTCTAGGACCAACGTAGGAACGCTCCACGGCTGCCTCTAGTTGCGGTGGTTAGTCAGGGTACTGCAATCTCATAGATTCCAACTGCTCTGGTGTATTTCCTTTTTTACCTGCACTCCTCAACTACCGTAACATAACAGTATCACCGGCCATAAAAATTTTATGGTACTCACAGAAGGGAAAAAATATTTTGAAGGAAGAAAAGTTGTCAGAGATATTTTTCTGTTTGTTGCATTTTTTTTTTTTTTCCCTCTGTATCTCTGGGTGCTGGGGAGGATCTTTTCTCCCAATGGAGTTTGCACAGTTGTCTGGCCGTGTGGATCAGCTTGCCACTGAGGTTCAGAGTATTGCTGCATATCTTGCTAGGTTGCCTGTTGTGGAACCTAGGATCCCCATGCCAGATTTGTTTTTAGGGGATCGAGCTAAGTTTCAGAATTTCAAAAATAATTGTAAATTGTTTCTTGCCTTAAAATCTAAGTCCTCAGGAAACGCAGCGCAGCAGGTTCAAATTATCATCTCTCTCCTGCGCGGCGATCCTCAGGATTGGGCTTTTTCCCTGATACCTGGGGATCCTGTTTTGAGTGATGTTGATGCATTTTTTCAGGCTTTGGGGTTATTGTACGATGAGCCTAATGTCACTGATCAAGCTGAAAAAGCCTTGTTGGCATTAAATCAGGGGCTTGATGATGCTGAGTTATACTGTCAGAGATTCCGTAGGTGGGCAGTCCTGACCAAATGGAATGACGACGCTTTGGCGGCCCTTTTCCGGAAGGGTCTGTCGGATAATGTAAAGGATGTTATGGTGGGATTCCCTGTCCCCTCTGGTCTCAATGATTCTATGTCATTAGCGATTCAAATTGACAGACGTTTGCGTGAGCGGAGAAGTATGCGTGGAATGGTGTTGCCTTGTGAGCCAGCTGCTGAGCCCATGCAGTGTGATGGAGTGGTGTCTGGGGCACAGCGTCATGAGTTTCGAAAGCGCAATGGGTTATGTTTCTACTGTGGTGATGCCTCTCATGCTATTTCAGTCTGCCCTAAGCGGGGAAGACATTTTGCACGCTCAGTTGTCTTGGGTAGTGTTCAGACTAAGTTTTTATTAACTGTCACTCTGATATGCTCTCTGTCCTCATTTTCTGCTCAGGCTTTCGTTGATTCTGGAGCAGCTATTAACCTGATGGATTATGATTTTGCTAAACGTTGTGGGTTTCCCTTGATACCCCTACAGAAGTCTATTCCTTTACTGGGGATCTATTCTACCCCTTTGGCTAAGAATAAACCCAGTTTTCTACTCAGGTGATAATGAGGGTTGAACCTGATCACCAGGAGTGCTGCAAATTTTTGGTTCTATATAATCTGCATGACATTATAGTGCTGGGTTTCCCTTGGTTACAGTCTCATAATCCTGTTTTGGATTGGAAATCTGTGTCTGTAACCAGTTGGGGCTGCCAATGTGTTAATACCAACACTCCTGTTTTTTCTGCCTCCCCCAGGCTCAGGATGTTCCTGACTTTTTGTTTGATTTTTCTGATGTGTTTAGCGAAAGTAAATCTGCATCCTTACCTCCCCATAGGAGCTATGACTGCGCTATTGAATTAGTGCCAGGTAGTAAATTCCCTAAAGGTCGCCTTTTTAACTTGTCTGTACCTGAACATGACGCTATGCGGTCTTATATCAAGGAATCATTGGAGAAGGGTCATATCAGACCATCCTCTTCACCCTTAGGTGCCGGTTTTTTCTTTGTGGCCAAAAAAGATGGTTCATTAAGACCGTGTATTGATTATCGTCTCTTGAACAATATTACTGTGAAATATCAATACCCGTTACCCTTGATTTCTGACCTGTTTTCCAGGGTGAAAAACGCTACTTGGTTTACCAAGCTTGACCTCAGGGGGGCGTATAACCTTATTCGCATTAAGCACGGGGATGAATGGAAGACGGCATTTAACACCCCTGAAGGGCATTTTGAGTACCTTGTGTTGCCCTTTGGGCTCACTAATGCTCCTTCCGTCTTCCAGTCCTTCATGAATGACATTTTCAGGGATTTTGTGGACAAGTTTCTGATTGTTTATTTGGATGATATCTTGATTTTTTCTAATGACTGGGACTCTCATGTGAAACATGTTCGAACTGTATTCCAGATTTTGAGAGAGAATGCTCTGTATGTGAAGGGATCAAAGTGTCTTTTTGGCGTACAGAAGATCTCATTTCTGGGATTCATTTTGTCCCCATCTGTTATTGAAATGGACCCGGTCAAGGTTCAGGCCATCTGTGATTGGGTCCAACCTACTTCATTAAAGGCTCTTCAGAGATTTTTGGGTTTTGCCAATTTTTATCGTAAATTTATTGGTAATTTCTCGGTTATTGTTAAACCATTAACTGATTTGACCAGAAAGGGTTCTGATGTGGTGAATTGGCCTCCTGAGGCAGTCTCTGCGTTTCAGGAACTTAAGCAGAGATTCACTTCTGCTCCTGTTCTACGGCAGCCTGATGTTTCTCTGCCATTTCAGGTGGAGGTTGATGCCTCTGAAATTGGGGCAGGTGCCGTTTTGTCCCAAAAAGATCCAGAGACCTCTAAAAGTAACCCTTGTGCCTTTTTCTCTCGAAAATTTTCTCCTACTGAACGTAATTATGACGTGGGTAATCGGGAGTTATTGGCCATGAAGTGGGCTTTTGAAGAGTGGAGACATTGGCTGGAGGGAGCCAAACATCAGGTGGTGGTCCTTACGGACCATAAGAATCTGGTCTATCTGGAATCTGCCAAGCGACTCAATCCTAGACAGGCCAGGTGGGCCTTGTTTTTCACACGTTTTAATTTTGTGGTTTCCTTTCTTCCTGGCACTAAGAATGTTAAGGCGGATGCCCTCTCGAGGAGTTTCCTTGCGGACTCTCCTGAGCTATCTGATCCCTCTGTTATTTTGAAGGAGGGTGTAGTTCTTTCCGCCATCTCGCCCAATTTGAGACTTGCTCTGGAGGGGTGTCAGGAGGATAGGCCCGAGCGCTGCCCTGTTGGAAAATTGTTTGTCCCGGACCAATGGAAAAAGAGTGTGATGTCTGAGATTCATTGTTCCGCATTGGCTGGGCATCCCGGAATTTTTGGTACCAGAGACTTGGTTAGTCGGTCCTTTTGGTGGCCTACCTTGTCTCGCGATGTCAGGGAATTTGTGCAGTCCTGCGGGACTTGCTCTCGCTCCAAGCCTTGCTCTCGCTCTAGTGGTTTGTTGATGCCATTGCCTGTGCCCAAGAGACCATGGACCCATATCTCTATGGATTTCATTTCCGATCTTCCTGTTTCTCAGAGAATGACCACCATCTGGGTAATTTGTGATAGGTTTTCCAAAATGATACATCTTGTGCCATTACCTAAGTTGCCTTCCTCCTCTGAATTGGTGCCGTTGTTCCTTCAGCACGTGGTTCGTTTACACGGCATTCCTGAGAACATTGTGTCTGACAGAGGAGTCCAGTTTGTTTCCAGATTTTGGAGGACTTTTTGTTCTAAACTGGGTGTTCAATTGTCTTTCTCCTCGGCATTTCATCCTCAGACCAATGGTCAAACTGAGAGAACAAACCAGACATTGGAGACTTATCTAAGATGCTTTGTGTCTGCTGATCAGGATGACTGGGTCTCTTTTTTGCCTTTGGCTGAGTTTGCTCTTAATAATAGGGCTAGCTCTGCCACTTTGATGTCTCCGTTTTTCTGTAATTCTGGGTTTCACCCTCGATTTTCTTCAGGACAGACGGAGGCTTCTGTCTGTCCAGGTGTTGACTCTGTTGTTGAGCGTATGCAGCAGATTTGGGACCAGGTAGTGGAGAGGTTGTCCCTCTCTCAGGAGAAGGCCCAGCGGTTTGCTAACCGGCATAGGACTGATGGTCCTCGGTTTAAAGTGGGGGACTTGGTCTGGTTGTCCTCAAAGAATATTCCTATGAGAGTAGCCTCTCCTAAATTTAAGCCTAGGTTCATTGGACCTTATAAGATCATGGAGATTATTAATCCTGTTTCTTTTCGTTTGCTTCTTCCAGGGACATTTAAGATCCATAACGTGTTCCACAAGTCCTTGTTGAAGAGGTTTGTTGAGCCAGTGGTTCCTGCTGCTGTGCCTCCTGACCCTGTTTTGGTTGAGGGCAATCTGGAGTATGTGGTTGAGAAAATATTGGATTCTCGTTTTTCTAGACGAAGACTCCAGTATTTGGTTAAATGGAGAGGTTATGGTCAGGAAGACAATTCTTGGGTGTTTGCTTCGGACATCCATGCTAGGAGACTTATCCGTGCGTATCATAGAACTCATCCTGACCGACCTGGTTGCTCAAATGAGGGTTCGGTGACCCCTCCTCAAGGGGGGGGTACTGTTGTGAATGGGTTTGAGATGAGTTCTGAGCAGAGGCTCCCTCTGGTGGTTACAAGCGGTACTAGTGAGGATTGTGAGGACTGGGAATCAGGTGTTACTGATTGGTCTTATATAAGGGAGTCATTTTCCCATCAGGGTTGCCGGTGATCAATTGTTCTGGTCTGAATCCTTCTTTCCAGTTTCCCTTGTAGCCTGCTGTGTCGTGTCTGCATCTCCTGCTATCAGATAAGACAATTTCTTATTTTGTGTTTTTGCTATATTTTTGCATTTTGTCCTGCACTTCTGTGGGGGCCTTCAGGGCCCCCTCCGGGGGCTTTTGCCCTCTCAGTTTAGTCCAGCCACTGTGTTTTGTACTTTTGCTTTTTCCAGTTTTTTTTCAGTGGCTGCTGTTTTGTTTTTGTTACACCAGAGAACTAATTTAGGTGGTAGAGGTCGTGTGATCTCAGGTGATTTTGAAATTAGTAGAGTTGGTGTTTTTTCAGGGTTTTCTGAGATTGCAGTAAGTACCCTTCCTATCCTTTTCTATTTAGATAGTTTGGGCCCCAGCGTTTGCTCATACTATTTTCTTTCTGTGTCAGTATTTCCTCTTGTCTAACCGCCATTACATGTTTGGGGGCTTTCTATTATCTTTGGGGTTCTGCTCCGGGGCAGATAGCTTTCCTATTTCTATCTTTAGGTGTAGTTAGTTTCTCAGGCTGTGACGAGGCGTCTAGGACCAACGTAGGAACGCTCCACGGCTGCCTCTAGTTGCGGTGGTTAGTCAGGGTACTGCAATCTCATAGATTCCAACTGCTCTGGTGTATTTCCTTTTTTACCTGCACTCCTCAACTACCGTAACATAACAGTTGGCCCTGGGATCCTCCTAATGCAGGATAATGCCAGACCTCATGTGGCTGGAGTGTGTCAGCAGTTCCTGCAAGATGAAGGCATTGAAGCTATGGACTGGCCTACCCGTTCCCCAGACCTGAATCCGATTGAGCACATCTGGGACAGCATGTCTCGCTCCATCCACCAACGTCACATTGCACCACAGACTGTCCAGGAGTTGACAGATGCTTTAATCTGGGAGGATATCCCTCAGGAGAACATCCACAACCTCATCAGGAGCATGCCCAGGCGTTGTCAGGAGGTCATACAGGCACGTGGAGGCCACATACAATACTGAGCATCATTTGACTTGTTTCCACTTTAATTTTGTCTTGTTTTGATTTTCTTTTTTACTTGTTTCCACTTTCATTTTGGGGGTCTCTCCAAATCCAGGCCTCCATTGGTTCAAAAATGTGATTTCCATTGATGATTTTTGTGTGATTATGTTGACAGAACATTCAACTTTATACAGAACAAAGTATTCACAGAGAATATTTCATTCATTTAGATCTAGGATGTGTTATTTGAGTGTTCCCTTTATTTTTTTGAGCAGTGTATATGTGCACACACCTATTCTATGTGTACTGTATACATCTTTTCTATTCTAACCTGTCAGTGTGATTTTACTGTAGCAGCATATGAATTGCCGGCTTTTCAAAGGACAGCGGTGCGTATTTCTCGCAAGTCACACGGATGGTCTGTGTGGTGTGCGATTTTTTCTCACACTCATAGACTTGCATTGGCGAGTCTCGGCCAATATGCACTGCAAATCACAGCATACTGCAATTTCACTCGCACGTATAATACGGCCAAGAAAGAAAATGGTGATGGGAGCTGCCCTATAGATTAACAGCGGTCCGAGTGCTATGCGATGTTTTATCGCATAGCACTCGTCCGTATTCCTCGCTAGTGGGACGCCGGCTTAATAAAGTATCTGCAGTTTTATACATGGGTTTTTTTTAGGCTGCACATAGAAGGCAAGAGAGAGAAAAAAGCACCAAAACCTCACAGCGCCTTTTTGTTAAAGTTGTTTTTATTAAGGATTTATTATTTAAGCAGGTGTGGGAATGCAGTAAAGCAGGGATTGCAGAACAAGGCTGTATAACAATGTTATTTAATTTTAACAAAATAGAAAGAAAATGGTCTCCTCACAGGGAGTTAATAAGCAGTGAATAATGAAAGAAAAAGGGTTAATGCAATAGTCTGTGATTTTAATGGCACTTATCGTGTTTTGCTCTGATCCTCATCCACACACAGTCTGATGGGAGTTGAAGCACCGGCAATGGCCGGCGTGGTGTCCTCAGATGCAATTCAACAAATCCCGGTCCAGCTTCTGGCGGCAACAGGTGGTCACCGGTTCTGCCCGCTGAGCCCCTAGTCCATAAAACTGTACAGTCAACATGGGGTGTGCTGCAGGAGTCTCTGTCCAACACGTGTATCGCTGCGCATCTATCAGCAATGGGGGACACACCTCAGGGTCCTGCACTTGGCACCTGCTCCTCCGGCGGACAATTCACTCGGCTTAACCAGGTGCGCGGCGCTCTGCACACTCACTGTCTTACTGGAGTGTCCGCGTGAACTCTACCAGGGCACGACTGCACGCTGTCTCTCACGCTGCAGAGCACGCCGCACACCTGCCTCCGCTCACTGCCGGCGGGAAAAACTGAACCTTCTTTCCCGTGCTTCCTACTCTCTGTCCGGCTTAGCCACGCTCCCCTCTCTCCGGGTCATGGGACCTGTCCGGTCCCCTCTTCTTTCCCTCCCGGCAACACTGAACGCAACCTTGACAGTTCCGGACCTGGCATGACGCAGGTACCCGCAGCCCAGTCTTCTTTCTTACAGTTACATAAAGAGGGAAGACAAATTATAAATACACAGTAATATAGACGCCAACAAGAACAAAATAAAATCAAAATGTAAAGGGATGAAAAATATAGGCAACATAAAGAGTGGAAAGGGTTAAGGATGAGAAGAGGAAGGAGAAATCTAGATTATTAAGGAAAATGGGAAAAGGGAAAAAAAAAACATTAATGGGATAGAAGGAAAATTTAAAAGATTGGTCTGTACAGGATAGGTGAGGTAAAGGGGTTACCATACACATATAATATACCTTACATATAAAACATGTAAGAGCCAGAAGGGGAAGAAAAGGAATGGGAAAGGCAAGGAAAGAAAAAGGAAAGGAAGGACAGCTGTAAACAGGCGGAGAGACAAGAATAGAGAGAAATGCTGACTGTTACATAATGGAACATACTGTGTGTTGGATTCCCATAGCGAGCGCAGTTCAGTGGCATCTATAGACCACAGTGGGTGCAGTTCAGCTGTGTCTTTAGACCATAGGGGGTGCCCTTCTCATTAAATCACATCCACTTTGTGTAAGGAGGTTGGGGGATGCAGTGACGAACAGAAGGCAGAGCAAGAATTAACAAATTTAACAGTTTAATCAAACTGTATTAACTCCTCGTAGGGAGATAAATGGCTACAGGGTAGTCAGAAAGAACAAGTGCAGAACAGAAGCAGTCCAGTTATTAAACTTATCGTGTCCTTTATGCTCCTCCACCGCAGATGATCCCGCAGGGGCTGTAGCACCGGCAGCGGCCGGAAAGATGACCACAGAGAGGGTCCTTTGAACGGTGATCCGTCTTCAGGCAGCAGCGGTTGGTCTCCAGTACCTTCCGCTGAGCCCCTAGTCCATGAATTCGTGCGGCCAAAGCAAGCCAGGCCGCAGCACTCTCAGAGATGAACGCGAGCTGGCGTCCAGAAAAAGTCAGGGATGGCCACAGACAACTGTCTGGTACTTGGCCTTCTCTCCTCCGCACATGTGCAGTACTCACAGTCTCTAGGTGAACGACACCTTTCTCTCTCACGGCTCTGCTGGTGATGACCGGAACCCAAAACCCTAATCTGTCGCAGCGTCGGTGCTCAGGAGGTGGAGTACGCTGCTCACCCTACTGTGCGCTGCCTGTTCACGCCAAACTGCCTGTCACTGCGTGCGCTTATGCTTTTATCACGCCCCTCCTACCCGGGTCATGAGGTTGGTCCGTTTCCTCATTCTTTCCCCCAGGCAACATGGGAGGCAGCCCCAACAGTTCCGGACCTGGCTCAGCACAGGTACCTGCAGCCCGGTTTTCCTCCTTACACTCCCCCTCTCCTTTAGCTCGTCATTCTACGGTCGAGAGTTCTTGCACTAGACGTTGACACTCCTCCATCTCTTGAATGATCCACTGCCAAATAAATTGGCCTTGTTCATAATACTTGGGAGGTATTCCAGCTGTCGTTCGTTCTGTGCGGTGCAAGTCGGGTTGAGTGGTCGAGTCAAGTTGGGTGGTCGAGGACGGGGACACGTCTGAGTTCTATGGAGCAGCCATCTCGGGAGTTTCGGGTTCTCGCACTTCTCCTGAGTTGGTGGCTAGCGGACCGTCCTGATCAGAGGATGAGGTAGATGGTTCTTCATCTCAATCGAAGGCCGCAGGAGTGGGCATTTCGGGGGACATTTGGCGCTCTCTCTTCTTTTTCGGGATCTCGTGACAGACAAGGACATAGCATGCTTTGGTGGACTTCTTGGGTAGGGGCCCCTTCTTCCCCTTCAGACTGAACTTCATAGACGGACCATTAGATCCAATTTGGTGTTTTACCTGATATGGAGTTTTTTCCCATCGATGCTGTCAGGAAATATGACGTATTTTTATTGTTCTAGTCACACATACAGAGCTCTGCTACATCTCCTTGGTTAGGGAATGACATGCAGGCACAGCTCACAGACATCCCCCCACGAAGCTGCAGCCCCCTCATAGTACCATAGTTATTAAGGTTGAAGGAAGACTTTAAGTCCATCTAGTTCAACCCATATCCTATCCTAACCTGCCCTAACATGTTGATCCAGAGGAAGGCAAAAAAAACCCAAGTGGCAAACAGTAAGCTTCACATTGGGGAAAAAAATTCCTTCCCGACTGCACATACGGCAATCAAACTAGCTCCCTGGATCAAGTGTAATAACCTGTCCTGGTATTGCAGACCCCCCAGTTCTCTAATAACCTTGGTCGCTCTTCTCTGCACCCGCTCCAGTTCAGCTACAGTACAGACCAAAAGTTTGGACACACCTTCTCATTCAAAGATTTTTCTGTATTTTCATGGCTATGAAAATTGTAGAATCACACTGAAGGCATCAAAACTATGAATTAATACATGTGGAATTATACATTACACTTTACAAAAAAGTGTGAAACAACTGTAAATATGTCTTATATTCTAGGTTCTTCAAAGTAGCCAACCTTTGCTTTGATTACTGCTTTGCACGCAGAAAAGGTGAACGGAAGAACTCTACATGCCTGTTTCCCACCGTGAAGCATGGAGGAGGTGGTGTGATGGTGTGGGGGAGCTTTGCTGGTGACACTGTTGGGGATTTATTCAAAATTGAAGGCATAGTGAACCAGAATGGCTACTACAGCATCTTGCAGCAGCATGCTATTCCATCCGGTTTGCGTTTAGTTGGACAATCATTTATTTTTCAACAGTACAATGACCCCAAACACACCTCCAGACTGTGTAAGGGCTATTTGACCAAGAAGGAGAGTGTTGGGGTGCTACGCCAGATGACCTGGCCTCACAGTCACCAGACCTGAACTCAATCGAAATGGTTTGGGGTGAGCTGGACCGCTCACCGCTTCAATTTTGAATAAATCTCCAACAGTGTCACCAGCAAAGCACCCCCACACCATCACACCACCTCCTCCATGCTTCACGGTGGGAACTAGGCATGTAGAGTCCAGCCGTTCAACTTTTCTGTGTGAAAAGCAGAAATCAAAGCAAAAGGTGGCTACTTTGAAGAACCTAGAATATAAGACATATTTTCAGTTGTTTCACACTTTTTTGTAAAGTGTAATGTATAATTCCACATGTGTTAATTCATAGTTTTGATGCCTTCAGTGTGATTCTACAATTTTCATAGTCATGAAAATACAGAAAAATCTTTGAATGAGAAGGTGTGTCCAAACTTTTGGTCTGTACTGTATGTCTTTCTTATACACCGGAGACCAGAACTGTACACAGTATTCTAAGTGTGGTCGCACCAGTGACTTAGGCCTCTTTCACACATCCGTTTTTTTGTATCAGGCATGATCCGTCGAACACCTGAAGGGACGGATCCGGCGCTAAAATAAAAAAACTGATGCAACGGATCCGTTTTTTTGCTGGATCCGACCTGAACTTTTGAACCCAGAAAAGAGGGTTTCTGATGCCCGGAGACACTGGAAAATGTAGTAGTAGTAGTAGTAGTAGTAGTAGTAGTAGTAGACAACCTTGATTTCCAGAATCCGGATCAGACTTTTGACGGATTGCACAAAAGTCTGATCCGGTTCCATTGATTTCTATTGTTTCCGGCCGCCTGATGCGCCGCTTCAGGCACTATCAGGCGGCTCCGGCAAACAAAAAAAAACGTTACATGCTCCGTTTTGTCCGGCCGCCGGAATGTACATTTCCGCCGGATCCGGACAAAAACGGATACAACGCAAAGACATCAGGCACAATCCGGCGCTAATGAAAGTCAATGGTAAAAAAACGCATCGTGTACCGGATCCGTTTTTTTACCAAACACGCCGGATCATGCCTGATACAAAAAAACGGATGTGTGAAAGAGGCCTTATATAGAGGTAAAATTATGTTCTCCTCATGAGCATCTATGCCTCTCTTCTACCCCCTTCCTCCTACTCCCTGCTGGAATGACACATAGCTGAAGTCTCCTCTGCCAGCACTGTGTAATTCTATCTTACTCTTTCCCCCTCCCTTGGGAATGTGTTGGTGATCAGCTCACTCAGCTGTTGTGGAAAATCACATGGTTTTGGAAATCCCTTTGTTCCTTAAGGACCAAATATAATGGCGCAGATTAGGAATAGGGGCAGGAAACCTATAGGTTTGGCATCTGCATAGTTAGAGCTACCTGCAGGTGGGTCTTGAAACATCGGCGAACACCAGAATCCGAGAAACAGTTTTCTACCCAATGAGCCACAGCAGGTTTGGTCTTAACTGAAAGCTAATTTTGTAAGAAGACACACTGTATGATAGTCCTGCCGTCACTGCCTGCGAGCCTCGTAGCCAGAGTTATGGAACTTATAAGTTTGTGAGTAACTTTCAAAAGGGGAGTGCATTCCATAGCTCCGCCCACCCAGTGATGTCACCCAGGGAAAGGTGTAAGGCTAGGGGGTTCATTCAGGCTGTCGTTCAGACCTGGGGAGATAGCATATAACATCCCTGCTGTGGACTGAATCCTGGTCCTTGGGAACTCCTGTTGTGAATGCTCTGGATCTGACTTCGGAGTTTGGGCTCCCTCTGGTGGCTGCTCATAGTAATGAAGCTGCTTCGGCTAACACAGGTCCATCAGCTGGGGCAATGAGTGGCAATCAGGTAGCACTGACTGGGGAGATATAAGGGAGTAACCTTCCCATGATGCTTGCCGGTGATTTGTTGTTTTTCCTGGTTCCATTTGGAAGTCAATGCTTCCTGCTGTTTCCTGCTACGTTCAGATAAGTTATTTGGTGCTTGTTTCTTTGTCATTTGTTTTCCTTTGTTTTCTGCCCTTTTGGTGTGGGGACAGCCAGGTTCCCTGGCTGGGGCCTGCGCTGGTCTCTGTTTCTCATTTACCTCTGTTTTGTTCAGTCCCTGAGATTATATCTGCTGATAGGCTACCAGCGCACACCAGAGTTCTGATCTAGCGGGTGAGAGATTGTGTGGTCTCAGTATTTTTTGGAAATCAGAAGTGTTGGAATTTTTGTTAGGGTTTTGCCGGATTGCAGACAGTATTCTTTCCTGTCCTATTCTATCTAGACAGTTTTGGGCCCCAGCGTTTGCTCGTTCTATTTTCTACTTGTGTTCGTATTTCATCTTGTCTCACCGTCAATATATGTGTGGGGGCTACCTATTCCTTTGGGGCGCTACTCCGGGGCAGTTAGCTTTCCCCTTTCTCTCTTTAGGCTTAGTTAACTCTCTGGCTGTGTAGCGCCGGCGTCCCTGCCCTCTGGCAGGCAGGGACGCTGTTCCCCTGTGACAGCGTCCTCTGCCAGGCAGGGACGTCGCCCCCCTTACCCGCGCTCAGCGTCCTCCTTCCGCCCTGCTGGGGCCGCGCGCTCCTTCCCTGCTTCTGGACTTAGGGCGCGCGCCCGCGCCCTCCCCCGCTCTTAAAGGAGCCGCGCGCATTTTTCAAATAAGTCCCCGGCCAATGCCGGAGGACTCCACCCTATATTAAGGGCTTCCTCCTTAATGGAGGTGCCCGAGCAATGTTGTTGTTGCACTGTTTCACTCTGCTTTAGCCCTCAGGGTCCGTTACCAGTTACCTGCCTGTTTCCTGCCAGTTTGCTCTCTGCTACCTGCCCGCAAGCCTGCCTGGAGGTTCGGCCGTCACATGCGGTGACCATCGGCAATTCCAGAGACTCTCGCCTGCTCACTTGGGGGCGCTCATCTGCCATCTGCCTGCAAGCCTACCTGGAGGTTCGGCCATCACCTGCGGTGTCCATCGGCTATTCCAGAGACTCTCGCCTGCTCACTTGGGGGCGCTCATCTGCCATCTGCCTGCAAGCCTACCTGGAGGTTCGGCCATCACCTGCGGTGTCCATCGGTTATTCCAGAGACTCTCGCCTGCTCACTTGGGGGCGCTCATCTGTCATCTGCCTGCTAGCCTACCGGGAGGCTCCACCATCTCAGGTCGTATATACCTGTCCATTCAGAGACTGCCCGGCCCCTTGCCTGCCTGTTTATCCAGAGACTGCCCCGGTCACTTGCCGTGACTACCTGCCTGTCTACCCAGAGACTGCCCCGGTCACTTGCCGTGACTACCCGCCTGTTTATCCAGAGACTGCCCCGGTCACTTGCCGTGACTACCTGCCTGTCTACCCAGAGACTGCCCCGGTCACTTGCCGTGACTACCTGCCTGTCTACCCAGAGACTGCTCCGGTCACTTGCCGTGACTACCTGCCTGTCTACCCAGAGACTGCCCCGGTCACTTGCCGTGACCTCCCACCTGTCTGTCCAGAGACTGCCCCCTCCACTTGCAGTGACTTCCTGTCCGTCTCCCGGGCGCCACCCGCTCCTTTACAAGGAAAGCCTCCTTGTATAATAAAGCTCAGAGGTTCCGCCTCCCAGACACGTTACAGTTTGCTCGGGCCATGGAACCCGGTGGCACCCAAACTCCCTCGCTCTCTGACCTGTGTCATGAACTGTCTCGTCAGAGGTCTCAACAGGAGTCCATCCTGGGTCACCTGCGGAATGTTAATTCCCGCCTGGACACCCTGACTACTTCACCAGCAACCACCGCGGGCGCCATGACTCGCAATCCGGCAGTTCCGCTGCTTACCAATTCCGTGGTTTCCGTTCCTGGACCTCGACTTTCAGCTCCTCCTCGGTTTGGAGGCGACCCTGCTCTGGCTCGGGGTTTCATTAACCAGTGCACCCTGCATTTTGAACTCCTGGCACACCAGTTTAACTCCGACCGGGCCAAAATTGCCTTCATCATGTCCCATCTCACCGGAGAGGCCCTGGCCTGGCTAAATCCTCTTTGGGAGAGAGAAGATCTCTGGTGTCTGACCTGTCTGCTTTTCTCTCAGTCTTCCGGAAGGTATTCGACGAACCCGGACGGAAGACCTCCTCTGCATCATCTCTGCTGCGTCTCCGTCAGGGAAGTCTCACCGTGGGTCAATATGCCATACGGTTCCGTACCCTTGCCTCGGAGCTGGCTTGGGATAATGACGCTCTGATATCTGTCTTCTGGGAGGGTCTGTCCGGCCGTATTAAAGATGAACTTGCCGGTCGGGACATTCCAACCTCTCTCGATGACCTAATAACTCTTGCCAATCGAATTGATCTACGGTTCCAGGAGCGCGTTAAAGAGGTCACCCGTGAGAGAAGGTTTCCTCGTCTAGCTCCTTCTTTTCAGAGACCTGTAACTCCTTCCGTTTCTCCTCAGGTACACTCTTCTGAGCCTATGCAAGTCGACCAGACCAAGATGGTCAAAGCCCGTCAGGACTTACGCCGTGCTGAGGGGAGTTGCTTCTACTGTGGCAGTAAGGAGCACCGGATCCGTACCTGCCCAGAGAGGTCGGGAAACGCCTGTGTCTAGGTTCGCTCGGAGAGGTCCACCTAGACAAAAATAAATCCTCTTCATCTCTGCTGCTGTCAGTCTCAATTCTCCCCGGTGAGAACCGTTATTTCGAACTAGCCCAACTTGATTCTGGAGCAGCCGGGAATCTTGTTTCACAGGCTCTAGTAGAAAAATATCGCATTCCTACCAAACCTCTGGTTGAACCAGTATCTGTTGCTGCTGCGGATGGGGTCTCCTACCACGTCCCATCCAACTTATCACTGAAGCCATAACCCTGCAGGTGGGAATGTTGCATTCTGAGAGCATCTCGTTTCATGTTCTGCCTGGACTCTCTCACGCTTTCTTACTAGGTCTGCCTTGGCTCCAAAAGCATGCACCCGTGCTCGACTGGCAGACTGGAGAGATCCTTCGCTGGGGACAGGACTGTCATAAAACGTGTTTGGTTCCTGTTCATCCCGTCCGTCCTTCTCCTACACCAACTAATCTACCTGGGCTCCCGATTCCATATTGGTCATTCGCTGATGTCTTTAATAAAAAGGAAGCAGAGACATTACCCCCTCATAGACCGTATGATTGCCCGATCGACCTGCTACCCGGTACTACGCCTCCCCGTGGGCGTATTTACCCATTGTCCGCTGCTGAGACCAGGTCGATGTCCGAATATATCGAGGAGAATTTGGCCAAGGGATTCATCCGGAAATCCACCTCCCCAGCGGGAGCAGGTTTCTTCTTCGTAAAAAAGGAAGACGGCATTCAACACCCGGGACGGCCACTACGAGTATTTGGTGATGCCCTTTGGTCTCTGTAATGCTCCAGCAGTCTTTCAGGAGTTGGTCAATGACATCTTCCGGGACCTTCTCTACTCCTGCGTTGTGGTGTACCTAGACGACATCTTGGTCTTCTCTCCGGATCTCCAGTCTCACCGGAGGGATGTTCGTCAGGTTCTGCTCAGGCTCAGGCAGAATCACCTCTTCGCCAAATATGAGAAGTGCCTCTTTGAGCAGACCTCGCTTCCGTTTTTGGGCTACATCATTTCTCAGACAGGCCTACGAATGGATCCGGAGAAACTGTCTGCCATCGAGAAATGGCCCCGACCGGAGGGGTTGAAGGCCATTCAGCGGTTCCTGGGATTCGCCAATTATTACCGCCTTTTCATACCGCACTTCTCTTCCCGGACTGCTCCAATCTCCGCGCTCACCCGCAAGGATGCTAATCCCAAACAGTGGACGCCCGAAGCAGAGGAGGCCTTTCTTTCTTTAAAACAGGCCTTCTCTTCCGCTCCTGTGCTGCATCGCCCGGACGGCAACAAGCAGTTCTTCCTGGAGGTGGACGCTTCCTCTTCTGGAGCCGGAGCGGTACTTACTCAAAAATCTTCATCCGGGAGGATGGTATCTTGCGGCTTCTTCTCCAAACTCTTCTCCTCTTCTGAGCGCAATTACTCCATAGGAGACCGAGAGTTATTGGCCATCAAGCTGGCATTGGAGGAGTGGCGTTACCTACTCGAGGGGGCTCTCCATCCGGTAATCATTTACACTGACCACAAAAATTTGGCTTACCTCCAGCATGCCCAGAGACTTAACCCTCGCCAAGCCCGGTGGTCCTTGTTTTTTGCCCGCTTTGATTTTCTCTTACATTTTCGCCCGGCCGACAAGAACATCAAGGCGGACGCCTTGTCCCGGTCCTTCCTGGTGTCGGATCTCGAGGAGGAACCTAAACATATCATCGATCCCGCCAGAGTGATGCAGGTGGCTCCCGTGAGTCTAAATCGTCTCCCTCCTGGTAAGACGTTCGTATCGGTAACCGATCGGGAGAGAATCCTACACTGGGGTCATTCGTCTAGACTAGCTGGCCACGCTGGTCAGAAAAAGACCCTCCAGCTCATTACTCGGCATTACTGGTGGCCTACCCTGCACAAGGACGTAATAGACTTTGTTTCTGCCTGTGTCTCCTGTGCCCGCAACAAAGTTCCAAGACACCTGCCTGCCGGCCGTCTTCTTCCGCTTCCTGTACCCGCTGCCCCCTGGCAGCATATAGCCATGGACTTCATAACAGATCTGCCCGTCTCTGCCGGTTGTACGGTCATTTGGGTGGTCGTTGACCGATTTTCCAAGATGGCTCACTTCATTCCCCTGCCAGGGCTTCCGTCTGCACCCGAGTTGGCTAAAGACTTTATCCGCCACATCTTCCGTCTTCATGGTCTGCCTCGTCACATTGTGTCGGATCGTGGGGTACAGTTCACCTCACGTTTCTGGAGAGCCACTTGTAAGTTGCTAGACGTCACCTTGGATTTCTCCTCCGCTTACCACCCGCAGTCCAATGGACAAGTCGAGCGAATCAATCAGAATCTGACCAGTTATCTCCGGCACTTCGTTAATGCCCACCATTCTGACTGGGTGGATCTTCTGCCTTGGGCCGAATTCTCTTACAACAATCACGAGAGCGAATCTTCCTCCAAATCTCCGTTTTTTGTAGTCTTCGGTCAACACCCTCAGATCCCTGTTCCTGTCTCCATCTCTGTGGACAATCCAGCTGCGGAATCTCTGGTTAACGAATTTTCCTCCATATGGGAGAGTACCCGGTCCGCACTCATTCTGTCATCCGAGCGCATGAAGAAACATGCTGACAAAAAACGTCTGGTTCCTCCTCAATTCCGTCCTGGGGATAAGGTCTGGCTTTCGTCCAAGTATGTCCGGCTCAAGATTCCTTCCTACAAGTTAGGCCCTCGGTTCATCGGTCCTTTTGAGATCATCAGTCAGATCAACCCGGTGTCCTATAAATTGAAACTCCCGGCCAATTTGCGGATTCCTAACTCCTTCCATGTATCTCTCCTCAAACCGGTGGTACTTAACTCTTTTGTCAAGTCTACAGGTACACCTCCTGCTCCAGTGTCTGCTGAAGACGAATTTGAGGTAGAGAACATTCTGGCCACCAAAAGGGTAGGAAGAAAGACCTATTTTCTGGTGGATTGGAAGGGGTTTGGTCCTGAGGAGAGAACGTGGGAGCCTCGGGAGAACATCCATGCCCCTCTCATCTTAGCTAAATTTCTTTCTGACCTAAAAAAGGGGGGGCCTAAAGGGGGGGGTACTGTAGCCCCGGCGTCAGGCAGGGAGGCTGTTCCCCTGTGACAGCGTCCTCTGCCAGGCAGGGACGTCGCCCCCCTTACCCGCGCTCAGCGTCCTCCTTCTGCCCTGCTGGGGCCGCGCGCTCCTTCCCTGCTTCTGGACTTAGGGCGCGCGCCCGCGCGCTCCCCCGCTCTTAAAGGGGCCGCGCGCATCTTTCAAAAAGGTCCCCGGCCAATGCCGGAGGACTCCACCCTATATAAAGTACTTCCTCCTTAATGGAGGTGCCCGAGCAATGTTGTTATTGCACTGTTCACTACTCTGCTTTAGCCCTCAGGGTCCGTTACCAGTTACCTGCCTGTTTCCTGCCAGTTTGCTCTCTGTACCTGCCCGCAAGCCTGCCTGGAGGTTCGGCCGTCACATGCGGTGACCATCGGCAATTCCAGAGACTCTTGCCTGCTCACTTGGGGGCGCTCATCTGCCATCTGCCTGCAAGCCTACCTGGAGGTTCGGCCATCACCTGCGGTGTCCATCGGCTATTCCAGAGACTCTCGCCTGCTCACTTGGGGGCGCTCATCTGCCATCTGCCTGCAAGCCTACCTGGAGGTTCGGCCATCACCTGCGGTGTCCATCGGTTATTCCAGAGACTCTCGCCTGCTCACTTGGGGGCGCTCATCTGTCATCTGCCTGCTAGCCTACCGGGAGGCTCCACCATCTCAGGTCGTATATACCTGTCCATTCAGAGACTGCCCCGGCCCCTTGCCTGCCTGTTTATCCAGAGACTGCCCCGGTCACTTGCCGTGACTACCTGCCTGTCTACCCAGAGACTGCCCCGGTCACTTGCCGTGACTACCCGCCTGTTTATCCAGAGACTGCCCCGGTCACTTGCCGTGACTACCTGCCTGTCTACCCAGAGACTGCCCCGGTCACTTGCCATGACTACCTGCCTGTCTACCCAGAGACTGCCCCGGTCACTTGCCGTGACCTCCCACCTGTCTGTCCAGAGACTGCACCCGTCACTTGCAGTGACTTCCTGTCCGTCTCCCCGGGCGCCACCCGCTCCTTTACAAGGAAAGCCTCCTTGTATAATAAAGCTCAGAGGTTCCGCCTCCCAGACCCGTTACAGGCTGTGTCGAGGCATCTAGGTAATCGTAGGTACGTCCCAAGGCTACTTCTAGTTGTGCGGTCAGTTTAGTGGTCCACAATCCGCTAGTTACGAACCTCTCTGGGTGTCTGGTTGCCATGGCTATTTTTTTCTACTTTCCTCCTCGGCTACCAAATCATAACAGAATCACCGGCCTAACCGTAATCCTAGGGTACTCAAAAGAAGGAAAGAATAGCAAAAAAAAAAGAGGTTGTCAGAATTTGTTATATATTTTTTTCCTATTTTTCTCTGGGGGCCGGAGGAGGATTTTTATTTCTCAATGGAGATTGTGCAGTTGTCTGGTCGTGTTGCGCGGCTCGCTGTGGAAGTTTGAGTTATTACTGCCTTTCTCACTCAGGTTTCTACTGTGGAACCTAGGATCCCTCTTCCTGATTTATTTTCTGGGGATCGGTCTAAATTTTTGAACTTTAAGAATAATTGTAAATTGTTTTTTGCCTTGAAACCTAAGTCCTCGGGGAACGCTGCACAGCAGGTTCAAATTGTCATCTCCCTGTTGCGCAGCGACCCTCAAGACTGGGCCTTTTCCCTGACACCTGGGGATCCTGTTTTGGCTAATATTGATGTTTTTTCAAGCTCTGGGGTTGTTGTATGATGAACCTAATGTTATTGATCAAGCTGAGAAAACCTTGTTGGCATTGAACCAGGGTCAGAAAGCGGCAGAGTTATATTGTCAGAAATTCGAAAAGTGGGCAGTCCTTACTAAGTGGAACGATGATGCTCTAGCTTCTCTTTTTCGGAAGGGTCTGGCAGAGACCGTAAAGGATGTTATGGTGGGATTTCCTGTCCCCTCTGGGCTCAATGACTCTATATCATTGGCCATTCAAAATGACAGACGTTTACGTCAACGTAGAAACATGCGAGAGGTGGTGATAACTTGCGAACAAACCTCTGAGCCCATGCATTGTGATGGGGTTGTTTCTGGAGCTCAGCATCGAGAATTTCGTAAGCGTAATAAGTTGTGCTTCTTGTTGTGAATGGGTTTGAGATGAGTTCTGAGCAGAGGCTCCCTCTGGTGGTTACAAGCGGTACTAGTGAGGATTGTGAGGACTGGGAATCAGGTGTTACTGATTGGTCTTATATAAGGGAGTCATTTTCCCATCAGGGTTGCCGGTGATCAATTGTTCTGGTCTGAATCCTTCTTTCCAGTTTCCCTTGTAGCCTGCTGTGTCGCGTCTGCATCTTCTGCTATCAGATAAGACAATTTCTTATTTTGTGTTTTTGCTATATTTTTGTATTTTGTCCTGCACTTCTGTGGGGGCCTTCAGGGTCCCCTCCGGGGCTTTTGCCCTCTCAGTTTAGTCCAGCCACTGTGTTTTGTACTTTTGCTTTTTCCAGTTTTTTTTCAGTGGCTGCTGTTTTGATTTTTTTTACACCAGAGAACTAATTTAGGTGGTAGAGGTCGTGTGATCTCAGGTGATTTTGAAATTAGTAGAGTTGGTGTTTTTTCGGGGTTTTCTGAGATTGCAGTAAGTACCCTTCCTGTCCTTTTCTATTTAGATAGTTTGGGCCCCAGCGTTTGCTCATACTATTTTCTTTCTGTGTCAGTATTTCCTCTTGTCTAACCGCCAATACATGTTTGGGGGCTTTCTATTATCTTTGGGGTTCTGCTCCGGGGCAGATAGCTTTCCTATTTCTATCTTTAGGTGTAGTTAGTTTCTCAGGCTGTGACGAGGCGTCTAGGACCAACGTAAGAACGCTCCACGGCTGCCTCTAGTTGCGGTGGTTAGTCAGGGTACTGCAATCTCATAGATTCCAACTGCTCTGGTGTATTTCCTTTTTTGCCTGCACTCCTCAGCTACCGTAACATAACAGTATCACCGGCCCAAAAAATTGTATGGTACTCACAGAAGGGAAAAAATATTTTGAAGGAAGAAAAGTTGTCAGAGATATTTTTCTGTTTGTTGCATTTTTTTCCCTCTGTATCTCTGGGTGCTGGGGAGGATCTTTTCTCCCAATGGAGTTTGCACAGTTGTCTGGCCGTGTGGATCAGCTTGCCACTGAGGTTCAGAGTATTGCTGCATATCTTGCTAGGTTGCCTGTTGTGGAACCTAGGATCCCCATGCCAGATTTGTTTTTAGGGGATCGAGCTAAGTTTCAGAATTTCAAAAATAATTGTAAATTGTTTCTTGCCTTAAAATCTAAGTCCTCAGGAAACGCAGCGCAGCAGGTTCAAATTATCATCTCGCTCCTGCGCGGCGATCCTCAGGATTGGGCTTTTTCCCTGATACCTGGGGATCCTGTTTTGAGTGATGTTGATGCATTTTTTCAGGCTTTGGGGTTATTGTACGATGAGCCTAATGTCACTGATCAAGCTGAAAAAGCCTTGTTGGCATTAAATCAGGGGCTTGATGACGCTGAGTTATACTGTCAGAGATTCCGTAGGTGGGCAGTCCTGACCAAATGGAATGACGACGCTTTGGCGGCCCTTTTCGGAAGGGTCGTCAGATAATGTAAAGGATGTTATGGTGGGATTCCCTGTCCCCTCTGGTCTCAATGATTCTATGTCATTAGCGATTCAAATTGACAGACGTTTGCATGAGCGGAGAAGTATGCGTGGAGTGGTGTTGCCTTGTGAGCCAGCTGCTGAGCCCATGCAGTATGATGGAGTGGTGTCTGGGGCACAGCGTCATGAGTTTCGAAAGCGCAATGGGTTATGTTTCTACTGTGGTGATGCCTCTCATGCTATTTCAGTCTGCCCTAAGCGGGGAAGACATTTTGCACGCTCAGTTGTCTTGGGTAGTGTTCAGACTAAGTTTTTATTAACTGTCACTCTGATATGCTCTCTGTCCTCATTTTCTGCTCAGGCTTTCGTTGATTCTGGAGCAGCTATTAACCTGATGGATTATGATTTTGCTAAACGTTGTGGGTTTCCCTTGATACCCCTACAGAAGTCTATTCCTTTACTGGGGATCGATTCTACCCCTTTGGCTGAGAATAAACCCCAGTTTTCTACTCAGGTGATAATGAGGGTTGAACCTGATCACCAGGAGTGCTGCAAATTTTTGGTTCTATATAATCTGCATGACATTATAGTGCTTGGTTTCCCTTGGTTACAGTCTCATAATCCTGTTTTGGATTGGAAATCTGTGTCTGTAACCAGTTGGGGCTGCCAATGTGTTAATACCAACACTCCTGTTTTTTCTGCCTCCCCCCAGGCTCAGGATGTTCCTGACTTTTTGTTTGATTTTTCTGATGTGTTTAGCGAAAGTAAATCTGCATCCTTACCTCCCCATAGGAGCTATGACTGCGCTATTGAATTAGTGCCGGGTAGTAAATTCCCTAAAGGTCGCCTTTTTAACTTGTCTGTACCTGAACATGACGCTATGCGGTCTTATATCAAGGAATCATTGGAGAAGGGTCATATCAGACCATCCTCTTCACCCTTAGGTGCCGGTTTTTTCTTTGTGGCCAAAAAAGATGGTTCATTAAGGCCGTGTATTGATTATCGTCTCTTGAACAATATTACTGTGAAATATCAATACCCGTTACCCTTGATTTCTGACCTGTTTTCCAGGGTGAAAAACGCTACTTGGTTTACCAAGCTTGACCTCAGGGGGGCGTATAACCTTATTCGCATTAAGCACGGGGATGAATGGAAGACGGCATTTAACACCCCTGAAGGGCATTTTGAGTACCTTGTGATGCCCTTTGGGCTCACTAATGCTCCTTCCGTCTTCCAGTCCTTCATGAATGACATTTTCAGGGATTTTGTGGACAAGTTTCTGATTGTTTATTTGGATGATATCTTGATTTTTTCTAATGACTGGGACTCTCATGTGAAACATGTTCGAACTGTATTCCAGATTTTGAGAGAGAATGCTCTGTATGTGAAGGGATCAAAGTGTCTTTTTGGCGTACAGAAGATCTCATTTCTGGGATTCATTTTGTCCCCATCTGTTATTGAAATGGACCCGGTCAAGGTTCAGGCCATCTGTGATTGGGTCCAACCTACTTCATTAAAGGCTCTTCAGAGATTTTTGGGTTTTGCCAATTTTTATCGTAAATTTATTGGTAATTTCTCGGTTATTGTTAAACCATTAACTGATTTGACCAGAAAGGGTTCTGATGTGGTGAATTGGCCTCCTGAGGCAGTCTCTGCGTTTCAGGAACTTAAGCAGAGATTCACTTCTGCTCCTGTTCTACGGCAGCCTAATGTTTCTCTGCCATTTCAGGTGGAGGTTGATGCCTCTGAAATTGGGGCAGGTGCCGTTTTGTCCCAAAAAGATCCAGAGACCTCTAAAAGTAACCCTTGTGCCTTTTTCTCTCGAAAATTTTCTCCTACTGAACGTAATTATGACGTGGGTAATCGGGAGTTATTGGCCATGAAGTGGGCTTTTGAAGAGTGGAGACATTGGCTGGAGGGAGCCAAACATCAGGTGGTGGTCCTTACGGACCATAAGAATCTGGTCTATCTGGAATCTGCCAAGCGACTCAATCCTAGACAGGCCAGGTGGGCCTTGTTTTTCACACGTTTTAATTTTGTGGTTTCCTTTCTTCCTGGCACTAAGAATGTTAAGGCGGATGCCCTCTCGAGGAGTTTCCTTGCGGATTCTCCTGAGCTATCTGATCCTCTGTTATTTTGAAGGAGGGTGTAGTTCTTTCCGCCATCTCGCCCAATTTGAGACTTGCTCTGGAGGGGTGTCAGGAGGATAGGCCCGAGCGCTGCCCTGTTGGAAAATTGTTTGTCCCGGACCAATGGAAAAAGAGTGTGATGTCTGAGATTCATTGTTCCGCATTGGCTGGGCATCCCGGAATTTTTGGTACCAGAGACTTGGTTAGTCGGTCCTTTTGGTGGTCTACCTTGTCTCGCGATGTCAGGGAATTTGTGCAGTCCTGCGGGACTTGCTCTCGCTCCAAGCCTTGCTCTCGCTCTAGTGGTTTGTTGATGCCATTGCCTGTGCCCAAGAGACCATGGACCCATATCTCTATGGATTTCATTTCCGATCTTCCTGTTTCTCAGAGAATGACCACCATCTGGGTAATTTGTGATAGGTTTTCCAAAATGATACATCTTGTGCCATTACCTAAGTTGCCTTCCTCCTCTGAATTGGTGCCGTTGTTCCTTCAGCACGTGGTTCGTTTACACGGCATTCCTGAGAACATTGTGTCTGACAGAGGAGTCCAGTTTGTTTCCAGATTTTGGAGGACTTTTTGTTCTAAACTGGGTGTTCAATTGTCTTTCTCCTCGGCATTTCATCCTCAGACCAATGGTCAAACTGAGAGAACAAACCAGACATTGGAGACTTATCTAAGATGCTTTGTGTCTGCTGATCAGGATGACTGGGTCTCTTTTTTTGCCTTTGGCTGAGTTTGCTCTTAATAATAGGGCTAGCTCTGCCACTTTGATGTCTCCATTTTTCTGTAATTCTGGGTTTCACCCTCGATTTTCTTCAGGACAGACGGAGGCTTCTGTCTGTCCAGGTGTTGACTCTGTTGTTGAGCGTATGCAGCAGATTTGGGACCAGGTAGTGGAGAGGTTGTCCCTCTCTCAGGAGAAGGCCCAGTGGTTTGCTAACCGGCATAGGACTGATGGTCCTCGGTTTAAAGTGGGGGACTTGGTCTGGTTGTCCTCAAAGAATATTCCTATGAGAGTAGCATCTCCTAAATTTAAGCCTAGGTTCATTGGACCTTATAATATCATGGAGATTATTAATCCTGTTTCTTTTCGTTTGCTTCTTCCAGGGACATATAAAATCCATAACGTGTTCCACAAGTCCTTGTTGAAGAGGTTTGTTGAGCCAGTGGTTCCTGCTGCTGTGCCTCCTGACCCTGTTTTGGTTGAGGGCAATCTGGAGTATGTGGTTGAGAAAATATTGGATTCTCGTTTTTCTAGACGAAGACTCCAGTATTTGGTTAAATGGAGAGGTTATGGTCAGGAAGACAAATCTTGGGTGTTTGCTTCGGACATCCATGCTAGGAGACTTATCCGTGCGTATCATAGAACTCATCCTGACCGACCTGGTTGCTCAAATGAGGGTTCGGTGACCCCTCCTCAAGGGGGGGGTACTGTTGTGAATGGGTTTGAGATGAGTTCTGAGCAGAGGCTCCCTCTGGTGGTTACAAGCGGTACTAGTGAGGATTGTGAGGACTGGGAATCAGGTGTTACTGATTGGTCTTATATAAGGGAGTCATTTTCCCATCAGGGTTGCCGGTGATCAATTGTTCTGGTCTGAATCCTTCTTTCCAGTTTCCCTTGTAGCCTGCTGTGTCGCGTCTGCATCTTCTGCTATCAGATAAGACAATTTCTTATTTTGTGTTTTTGCTATATTTTTGTATTTTGTCCTGCACTTCTGTGGGGGCCTTCAGGGTCCCCTCCGGGGGCTTTTGCCCTCTCAGTTTAGTCCAGCCACTGTGTTTTGTACTTTTGCTTTTTCCAGTTTTTTTTCAGTGGCTGCTGTTTTGATTTTTTTTACACCAGAGAACTAATTTAGGTGGTAGAGGTCGTGTGATCTCAGGTGATTTTGAAATTAGTAGAGTTGGTGTTTTTTCGGGGTTTTCTGAGATTGCAGTAAGTACCCTTCCTGTCCTTTTCTATTTAGATAGTTTGGGCCCCAGCGTTTGCTCATACTATTTTCTTTCTGTGTCAGTATTTCCTCTTGTCTAACCGCCAATACATGTTTGGGGGCTTTCTATTATCTTTGGGGTTCTGCTCCGGGGCAGATAGCTTTCCTATTTCTATCTTTAGGTGTAGTTAGTTTCTCAGGCTGTGACGAGGCGTCTAGGACCAACGTAGGAACGCTCCACGGCTGCCTCTAGTTGCGGTGGTTAGTCAGGGTACTGCAATCTCATAGATTCCAACTGCTCTGGTGTATTTCCTTTTTTGCCTGCACTCCTCAGCTACCGTAACATAACAGCTTCTATTGTGGGGACGCTTCTCCACTATTTCCGTCTGCCCTAAGCGGGGAAGACGTTTTTCGCGCTCATTTGTTTTGGGCAACGTACAGTGTAAATTTCTCTTGACTGTTACCTTGATCTGCTCCTTATCCACGTTTTCTGCTCAGGCTTTTGTCGATTCAGGAGCAGCCCTGAACCTCATGGATTTTGCCTTTGCCAAACGTTGTGGTTTTCCCATGGTACCCATGCGGACTCCTATTCCTTTCCTGGGCATTGATTCTACACCTTTGGCGGAGAATAAACCCCAGTTTTGGACCCAGGTGATAATGCGGGTAGCCCCGGCCCACCAAGAGAACTGTAAATTTTTGGTGTTGCATAATTTACATGACATTATTGTATTGGGTATTCCTTGGTTGCAGACCTATAATCCTGTTTTGGATTGGTAGTCTGTGTCTGTGGCCAGTTGGGGTTGTCAATGTGTTCGTGGTGACACTCCTGTGTTTTCTACCTCTCCCCAGTCTCAGGAGATCCCCGACTATTTGGCTGATTTTTCTGATGTGTTTAGTGAGAGTAAGTCTGCGTCCTTACCTCCTCACAGGAGTTATGATTGCGCGATTGAGTTAGTGCCCGGTTGTAAATTTCCCAAGGGTCGGCTCTTCAATTTGTCTGTACCTGAGCATGATGCTATGTGATCTTATATCAAAGAGTCTTTGGAGAAGGGTCATATTAGACCGTCCTCTTCACCTTTGCGTGCCGGCTTTTTCTTTGGGGCCAAAAAGGATGGTTCATTGAGGCCTTGTATTGACTATCGTCTCCTTAATAAGATCACTGATAAATATCAGTATCCGTTACCCCTGATTTCTGATTTATTCTCTAGTGAAAGGTGCTAGTTGGTTTATCAAGCTTGACCTTAGGGGGGGCGTATAATCTTATTCGCATTAAGCACGGTGATGAATGGAAGACGGTGGTTAATACCCCAGAGGGGCATTTTGAGTACCTAGTGATGCCTTTTGGGCTCACTAATGCCCCTTCCGTCTTCCAATCGTTCACGAACGATATTTTCCACGATTTTGTGGATAAGTTTCTGATCATTTATTTGGACGATATTTTGATTTTTTCCAATGACTGGGATTCTTATGTGGAACATGTTCGGGTGGTTTTCCGGATTTTGAAAGAAAATGCTTTGTATGTTAAGGGATCAAAATGTCTCTTTGGCGTACAGAAGGTTTCGTTTTTGGGATTCATTTTGTCTCCGTCTGCTATTGAAATGGACCAGGTCAAGGTTCAGGCCATTTGTGATTGGGTTTAGCCCACTTCCTTGAAGGCTCTTCACAGATTTTTGTTTTTTGCTAATTTCTAATGTAAATTTATTAGTAATTTCTCTGGTATTGTGAAACCACTGACTGATTTGACCAAAAAGGGTTCCGATATGGTTAATTGGTCTCCAGAGGCAGTTTCAGCGTTTCAGGAGCTTAAGCGGAGATTCACTTCTGCTCCTGTTCTACAGCAACCTGATGTCTCTCTACCATTTCAGGTGGAGATAGACGCTTCTGAGATTGGTGCAGGAGCCGTTTTGTCCCAAACGGATCCTGTAACCTCTAAGAGTAACCCTTGTGCCTTCTTCTCTCGAAAATTTACCCCAGCTGAACAGAATTATGATGTGGGGAATCGAGAATTATTGGCTATGAAGTGGGCTTTTGAAAAGTGGAGACATTGGTTGGAGGGAGCCAAACATCAAGTTGTGGTCCTCACTGACCACAAGAGCCTGATCTATCTCGAATCAGCCAAGCGACTGAATCCTAGACAGGCCAGGTAGGCCTTGTTTTTCACGCGTTTTAATTTTGTGGTCTCCTTTCTCCCGGGCACTAAGAATGTTAAGGCGGATGCCCTCTCTAGGAGTTTCTTTGCGGATTCTCCTAATGTGACTGAGCCTACTGCCATTCTGATGGAGGGTGTGGTTCTTTCCGCTATCTCACCTGATTTGAGCCTGACCCTGGAGAAATTTCAAGGGGATAAACCTGAACGTTGCCCTGTGGGGAAATTGTTTGTTCCAGACCAATGGAGGAAGAAAGTAATGTCTGAAATTCATTGCTCCGCATTGGCTGGTCATCTCGGTATTTTTGGTACCAGAGATTTGGTGAGTCGGTCCTTTTGGTGGCCTACTTTATCTCGTGATGTCTGGAATTTTGTGCAGTCCTGTGGGACTTGTTCTCGGTCCAAACCCTGCGCTCACTCTAGTGGATTGTTAATGTCACTGCCTGTGCCCAGGAGGCCATGGACCCATATCTCTATGGATTTTATTTCCGACCTCCCTGTCTCTCAGAGAATGACTGTTATCTCGGTGATCTGTGATAGATTTTCCAAGATGGTCCATCTTGTGCCACTGCCGAAGTTGTCATCCTCTTCCGAGTTGGTGCCCTTGTTTTTTCAGCAGGTGGTTCGTTTGCACGGCATTCCGGAGAACATTGTGTCTGACAGAGGAGTTCAATTTGTTTCCAGATTTTGGAGAGCCTGTTGTTCTAAACTGGGAATTCAGTTGTCTTTCTCCTCTGTGTTTCACCCTCAGACCAATTCGCAGACTGAGAGAACAAACCAGACTTTGGAAACTTATTTGAGATGTTTTGTGTCTGCTGATCAAGATGACTGGGTCTCCTTTTTGCCCTTGGCTGAATTCACTCTAAATAATAGGGCTAGTTCTGCCACTTTGATGTCCCCTTTTATCTGCAACTTTGTGTTTCATCCTCGGTTTTCTTCGGGGCAGGTGGAGGCTTCTGTCTGTCCAGGTGTTGACTCTATGGTGGAGAGAATGCAGCAGATTTGGGATCAAGTTGTGGATAAGTTGTCTCTCTCTCAGGAGAGGGCCCAACGGTTTGCCAACCGGCATAGGACTGATGGTCCCTGGTTTAAAGCAGGTGACATGGTTTGGTTGTCCTCAAAAAATATCCCTATGAAGGTTGCGTCTCCAAAACTTAAGCCAAGGTTCATTGGACCTTATAAGATCTTGGAAATCCTTGATCCCGTTTCTTTCTGTTTGGCTCTTCCAGGGACGTTTAAGATTCACGTCTTCCATAAATCTTTGTTGAAAAGGTTTGTTGAGCCAGTAGTTCCTACAGCCACGCCTCCTGAGCCTGTTTTGGTTGAGGGCAATCTGGAGTATGAGGTGGAGAAGATATTGAATTCTCATCTGGCTAGACGGAGACTCCAGTACTTGGTCAAGTGGAAAGGTTACGGTCAGGAGGACAATTCTTGGGTGGTTGCTTCTGACATTCATGCTGAGAGATTGGTTCGCACCTTTCACCGGGCACATCCTGATCGGCCTGGTGGCGCAGGTGAGGGTTCGGTGACCCCTCCTCAAGGGTGGGGTACTGTTGTGAACGCTCTGGATCTGACTTCAGAGTTTGGACTCCCTCTGGTGGCTGCTGATAGTAATGAAGCTGCTTCGGCAAACACAAGTCCATCAGCTGGGGGCAATGAGTGGCAATCAGGTAGCACTGACTGGGGAGATATAAGGGAGTAACCTTCCCATGATCCTCACTGGTGATTTGATGTTCTTCCTGGTTCCATTTGGAAGTCAGCTTGCTTCCTGCTGTTTCCTGTTATGTTCAGATAAATTATTTGCTGCTTGTTTCTTTGGCATTTGTTTTCTGCCCTTTTGGTGTGGGGACAGCCAGGTTCTCTGGCTGGGGCAAGGGCGCGGGTCTCTGTTTCTCATTTACCTCTGTTTTTGTTCAGTCCCTTTTATTTCAGTATCTGCTGGTAGGCTACCAGCGCACACCAGAGTTCTGATCTAGCGGGTAAGAGATCGTGTGGTTTCAGTATTTTTTTGGAAATCAGAAGTGTTGGAATTTTTGTTAGGGTTTTGCCGGATTACAGACAGTATTCTTTCCTGTCCTATTCTATCTAGACAGTTTTGGGCCCCAGCGTTTGCTTGTTCTATTTTCTGCCTGTGTTTGTATTTCATCTTGTCTCACTGCCAATATATGTGTGGGGGCTACCTATTCCTTTGGGGTGCTACTCCGGGGCAGTTAGCTTTTCCCTTTCTCTCGTTAGGCTTAGTTAACTCTCTGGCTGTGTCGAGGCGTCTAGGTCATCGTAGTTACGTCCCACGGCTACTTCTAGTTGTGCAGTCAGTTTAGGGGTCTGCAATCCACTAGTTACCAACCTCTCTTGGTGTCTGGTTGCCTTGGCTATTTTTTGCTACTTTTCTCCTCGGCTACCAAATCATAATAAACTCCCCTCCCCCCTCCCCCTCCTCCTCCATGCCATTAACTGAGAAATGTAAGTTCATCTTTTAATCTATTTTTATTTTGTATTTGCCCATATATACTGTAGTTGTCTCTCTTTGTAACATCGTTTGTACTTTGGTAAACACTGCCTAATCTATAAAATTTACTAGCTTCGTTTTCTTTGCTTTACAAACTTACTGCCACGTCTCCGTGCTAAATTTACGCTACTGTTTGGTTTGGCTCCTGACACAATATTGATAGTAATATAGAACTAGGAGCTGGTGGCAGAGAAGTGTCCTGGGCTTTTAGGCGAGACTCTGACAGTGACTGACGGAGGTTATTATGTGTATTACCCTGTGATGAAGGAACAGCCACCATCTTGGATATGGGGCATAATGCTCGCCTCATGTCTGAGCTTGGCCTGTCCCAGGTGCCATCTTGTCTGAGTTCACAGAGCCACAGGCAGCTAACTGCTCCTAACCCCCATGGCCTGTAGGCATATTGAAGAAAACAGGGTTTAGTGCTCCACTGTTGAATAGCAAGGTCTTTTAGTATGCTAAGTAGATCAGGCCAAAACAGGACTTCAAAGCTGTAGTCAGGAGCCACGCCAGCATGGGGCCTGGAGATGCCTGGGGCTTCAATTAGATTATACCTGTCAGCTAGACACAGAAAACACATCCATTGTCTCTCCCAGCCACTACGACTCCGTTCTACAGTAGGATTATGAATTATGAGCACGCCTTTTGAGGTACAGACTCATAAAAAATATCTGCGTGATCCTGCAGGCCTCGTGCATCTGACAGTGCGACTCCCGAGTAAGTGATGGCTCGGGGACCTGAGATATAGAGATTGGGTCGCTGTGGAGGGCCAATCGGGCCATGTTTGATCTCCACGCGACAGGCAAAACAAACTGCTTTCACTGGTACCTCTCGTGTCCTGATCCGCTCGTCCTGGAGAAAGTTGACCCCTTTCTTAGATATTGGGAATAAATTCTGCAGGGAACTGAAGGGTGGAGATTATTAGCCCACCCTCTGACACAGAGGGGAGGGACCTAGCAGGTTTAAGAACTGTGAGCGGATGGCAGACTCTATTCTCACAGAAGAACAAGACGATGATGAACTAAGAAGGAACAGGGACAGATCTGCCAAGGGAGCAGCGGCACATGTTTTGGGGACTGTCCGGCAACTAAGATTCTTTCCTGTGGATCGCAGAGCTCCCGGCGTCCACATGCAACCTACAGCCTGGTAACATTGACCTCTAGCTTAATACCTCTAAGCCTTGTACCATTATTGTTGTATTTTACTCTGACTGCAAATCCACTGTAATTCCGTTGTATAGCTTACTGTATAATTCTGTAATTATCTAGTGCGCCCATAAGGCAATTAAACCATAAAATTAATTTTGGGCTGATGCTTCTACTCTGATCACGAATCTTAGCATACCCAGTGGGTAACAGGACAGTCTCCCCTGCGGCTATTTGCTCTAGGTGCAGTTTTCTTACTGACCTGAGAGACAAAGGGGGCACCGGAGAGCTGTGACTGTGTAGTTCCGTCACATTGGTGACGTGGGAGGAAACGGGTTTCCTTCACATTGGTGGCAGCAGTGGGATCAGAGTAATAGTGTGCGTGGGACCCCTACTCCCAGACACTAAAGACTACTAGTGGTAACTTTCACTGCTGGGGTCTTAAGGTCAGCCCAGCACTAGACGGCCAGAGTGTAAATATAATAAGTTGTGTGCAAGGTCAGGGTTGCAGCTGTGTCAGTAACCAGAGCTTCCCAAGATGGCGGAAGGCACCAGGAGTAAGGCAAAGGGGGAGGCCAATGCTATGGTCTATGAGGAGGTCGATACCGATGAAGGCCAGGGCTCCCCAAGGAGCCAGACCCCCGTGCTCAGTCCTGCAGTGGAATGTCTACCCCCTGCCCGTCCCAGCCTGTCCAGATCAGAGGCCCTTTACCAAGTGGCTATGGCACAGCTCGAGGCTGGTAATGACGCCGCCCATCACATTTCTCCCGGTGGCGGAAGAGAAAGCAGCAGAGCGTGAGCAAGTGGCGGCAGAGAAAGCAGCGGAGCGTGAGCATACAGAACGTGTGCTGCAGGCTGCAGAACGCCGTGAAGCTGTGGAGCACCGGCACCAACTGGAGATGGATCAGCACGGGCCCCCGCTGGATGCTCCAGCCCCAAAGGAGACCAAGGCTTCTAAGGTCCGGGCAGAGGACTTTCCCTTGCTTGAAAAGGATGGAGACCTGGATTCCTTTCTGCTGGCCTTTGAGAGAACCTGCCTCCAACACCATCTGGCCCTTGATCAGTGGGCAAGGTACCTGACCCCCCTTTGCGGGGTAAGTCCCTGGAAGTTTTGGGGGACTTACCTGCCGGGGAGGAGCAGGACTACAACAGCATCAAGCGGGCCCTGATCCAGCACTACAACCTCACCCCGGAGTCAAACCGCAGGAAGTTCTGAAGCCTGCAGCGGGGTACAAAGGACACCTGGACCAACCACATGCGGGCCCTGCTGAGAGCTGCGGAGCACTGGACCTTGGGTCTAGAGCTCACCACCCGCCAGGAGGTCCAGGAACTGTTTGTCACTGAGCAGTTCTTGTGGAACTGCCCAGAGGACCTCCAGCAGTTTCTCCGTGACCGGAAACTAAAGGGGGCTTCTGCTACAGCCGCCCTGGCAGACGAGTGTTATGAAAGTGCTTGGTTTTTGTTCACACTGAGATCTGATTTAGCGGGTGGCGAGATCGTGTGATCTCAGTATTTCTGTAATCAGAATTGTTGGATTTTTGTAGGGTTTTCTGGGTTGCAGAAAGTAATCTCTCCTGTCCTATCCTATTTAGTCAGCTTGTGGCCCCAGCGTTTGCTTAGTCTATTTTCTGCCTATGTTTGTATTTTCATCTTGTCTAACCGCCATTATATGTTTGGGGGCTTCCTATTTTCTTTGGGGATCTGCTCTGGGGCAGATAGCTTTCATCTTTCTGCCTTTAGGTGTAGTTATCTCTCAGGCTGTGACGAGGTGTCTAGGATCAACGTAGGAACGCTCCACAGCTACCTCTAGTTGTGTCGTTAGTTTAGGAATCTGCAACCCATCAGTTACCAACATCTCAGGTGTTCGGCTGCCCTGCTGTTGTTCCTGTCCTCCTCAGCTACCGAAACATAACAGTATCACCGGCCATAACTGAAAATTATATGGTACTCACAGAAGGGAAAAATAGTGTGGAAAAAAAAAAAGTTGTCAGAGTTGTCAGAGATTTTTTTTTTTTTTTTTTTTTCTGTCTGTTTTTTCCTTCTTTTTCTCTGGGTGCTGAGGAGGATTTTTTTTTTCTCTCAATGGAGTTTGCACAGTTGTCTTGCTGTGTGGATCAGCTTGCCACTGAGGTTCGGAGTATTGCTACCTATCTTGCTGGGTTGCCGGTTGTGGAACCTAGGATTCCCATGCCAGATTTGTTTTTTTTCTGAATTTCAAAAATAACTTTAAGTTGTTTTTTGCCTTAAAGCCTAAGTCTTCAGGTAACGCACACATCCTCAGAATTGAGCTTTTTTCCTGACACCTGGGGATCTTGTTTTGAATGATATTGATGTATTTTTTCAGGCTCTGGGGTTATTGTACGATGAACCTAATGTCACTGATCAAGCTGAAAAAACTCTTGTTGGTATTAAATCAGGGTCTTGAAGACGCTGAGTTGTACTGTCAGAAATTCCGAAAGTGGGCAGTCATGACCAAATGGAATGATGATGCTTTGGCAGCTCTTTTTCGGAAGAGGTTGTCAGAGAATGTAAAGGATGTTATGGTGGGATTCCCTGCTCCTGTCACGCTGTCTAATGATATGTATACAATGTCAGTAAACTATTAATACAGGAACAACACTCTATACAACAACTAGCATAGCAACATCAGCATGTAAGTATAGAATAGATTTACCTGACACGATATCTGCTGAACTCAGGGTTAATCTTGAGGACTTGATGAGCTGAAACAGGAAAGAGGTGGACCGGGATCTAACCTGACCCTAAACTGGGGTCCTAACTAATCCCTCACCTTGGAGGTACTGATAATGGTTCAGAGGTCCAAGTCTCCAACCTAACCCTGTCTCCTATCAGACCCTGAACCCTGTAATCAGTCCTAAGAAGGATCCTGACTACCACCAAAGGGATATGGGCTGATCTCAGCTAAATACACAGATTAGACATAAGACAGACAGGATAACACTCGCTTGCATACACACTCAAACACCAAAGGAACATAAATGGTCTGGGAAATAAACTCTAACCAAGTTGAGCTTAGAACAACTAAGGAGCTCACAACTAAAGTCTATACAGATTCATTCCTATCTGTGGTCTGCATGAAGGTTTCACTGGCAACTCCCCAAGCAGACAACCAGTAATTTAAAGGAAACCAATCAACAAATAATCAATTGCAGCCGGGAAAACTGCACCCAGTCCCAGAACCGAGCACAGACAGAATTAACTCCCTAGCTGCCAAACACAAAGAAACAGCAGCTCAGCTGTGAGAAGTCAAAATGTGCAACCGCGACGATCTTCATGGCAATGCACACATGACAGTACCCCCCCTTCTACGAGGGGACTCCGGACCCTCAGGGCCAGGCCTGCCCGGGTGAGTTCTGTGGAAGGTCCGAACCAAACGATCTGCGTTAACATCAGACGCAGGGACCCACGTCCTCTCCTCTGGACCATACCCCTTCCAATGCACCAAGTACTGAAGGGACCGGCGATTCAGACGTGAGTCAATGATCTTTGATACTTGAAATTCCAAGTTACCATTGACCAACACAGGAGGAGGAGGTAGAGGTGACGGTATGACTGGTGCCACATACCTTTTAAGTAATGACTTGTGGAACACATTATGAATTTTAAACGTAGGAGGGAGGTCCAGACGAAATGCCACAGGATTAATTATGGAACTGATCCTGTACGGCCCGATGAATCTGGGACCCAGTTTCCAGGAGGGCACTTTAAGTTTTATATTCCTGGTAGACAACCATACCAGATCGTTCACATTCAGATCTGGACCAGAAACTCTCCTCCTATCAGCCATACGTTTGTAACGGTTCCCCATCGCACTCAGATTATTCAATACACCTCTCCACACAGAAGCAAGTGACGACGAGAAACGCTCCTCCTCAGGAACCCCAGAAGGGCCCCCCCCATTGAAAGTACAAAACTGGGGATGGAAACCATATGCCCCAAAAAACGGGGACTTACCAGTGGACTCGCTCCGCCTGTTGTTAAGAGCGAACTCTGCCAGAGGCAAGAAAGAAGACCAGTCCTCTTGGTTCTCTGAGACAAAACACCGGAGATATGTCTCTAAACTCTGATTCAGACGCTCTGTCTGACCATTGGTCTGCGGATGAAAAGCCGAGGAAAATGACAATTGCATCCCCCGACGTAAACAAAATGCCCTCCAAAATTTGGACACAAACTGAGACCCCCTATCTGACACCACATCAGAAGGCAACCCATGAAGTCTAACGATCTCCCTAATGAACACCTGCGCCAGAGTTTTAGCATTAGGGAGTGCAGGAGAGCAACGAAATGTGCCATCTTACTGAACCTGTCAACAACCACCAGTATGACAGTATTCCCTGACGACGGAGGAAGGTCCGTAATGAAGTCCATAGATAAATGAGTCCATGGACGCTCCGGAAGTTTCAAGGGTAAAAGGGTCCCAGACGGACGGGTATGAGGGGTTTTAGAGCGAGCACACACCCCACATGACGCGACAAAAGTTATAACATCTTTATTAGCATTAGGCCACCAAAACCGGCGAGAAAGGAGATCTAAAGTAGCCTTACTCCCTGGATGTCCTGCTAGAGCAGAATTATGATGTGCCTCAATAACCTTTTGTCTCAACAGATTTGGGACAAACAGTCTCCCTGGAGGTCCTGCAGGGGCGTCCCCCTGAGCCTCTAACACCTCCTCCTCAAGCTCAGAAAATACAGCCGACACTACCACCCCCTCCTGAAGGATAGGACTCGGGTCATCCGTTTTCCCGGCCCCTGGGAAACTGCGAGACAAGGCATCAGCCTTTACATTCTTAGACCCCGGGCGATAAGTGACGACAAAATTAAACCTGGTAAAAAACAACGACCATCGAGCTTGTCTGGAATTCAGACGCTTAGCGGATTCCAAATACAACAGGTTCTTGTGATCAGTAATAACGGTAACCGGGTGGACTGCCCCTCCAAAAAGTGACGCCATTCTTCAAAAGCTAACTTAATGGCCAAAAGTTCCCTATTGCCGATATCATAATTCCTTTCGGCGGACGACAATTTCTTAGAAAAGAAAGCGCACGGATGCCATTTACCAGGGGACGGACCCTGGGACAATATAGCACCCACCCCTACGTCAGACGCATCCACCTCCACAATGAACGGCTGAGATGCATCTGGTTGGATGAGAACGGGTGCCGAAGCAAAACATTTCTTCAAAGAGGAAAAGGCTTGGCAAGCTTTGTCCGACCATTTAGAAAAATCCGTCCCTTTTCTTGTCATGTCAGTGAGAGGTTTGACGACAGATGAGAAATTACAAATAAATTTCCGGTAGTAGTTAGCAAACCCCAAAAAACGCTGCAGAGCCTTAAGATCCCCTGGCTGATCCCATTCAAGCACTGCTCTCACCTTTTCAGGGTCCATACGGAAACCGGAGGCTGACACCAAAAAACCCAAAAACTGAAGTTCCTGTACGGCAAATACACACTTCTCCAGTTTGGCGTATAGTTTATTGTCTCGCAAGATCTGCAACACCTGTCTCACATGCTCCTGATGAGACACAAGATCTGGCGAGTAAATTAAAATGTCGTCCAAATATACAACCACAAACAGCCCCACAAGGTGACGAAAAATGTCATTAACAAAATGTTGGAATACTGCTGGTGCAGTAGTCAGACCAAAAGGCATGATAAGGTTCTCATAATGTCCCTCCGGCGTGTTAAACGCCGTTTTCCACTCATCTCCCTCTTTTATCCTAATCAGATTATACGCCCCCCTGAGATCCAATTTAGAAAACCATTTGGCGCCAACAATTTGATTGAAGAGATCAGTAATAAGAGGGAGTGGATACGGATCTCGAACAGTAATCCGATTAAGTTCGCGGAAATCCAAGCAAGGGCGTAGGCCTCCATCTTTCTTCTTCACAAAGAAGAACCCCGCGGCTACTGGGGAAGATGAAGGTCTAATATGCCCTTTGGCCAGACTTTCAGAAATATAATCTTTCATAGCCTGCCTCTCAGGACCAGAAAAATTATACAACCTAGCTTTAGGCAACTTAGCATCAGGAAGGAGATTAATAGAGCAGTCATACACGCGATGAGGAGGCAACTCCTGACACCCCTCCTCAGAGAAAACATCCCCAAAATCCTCCAAAAAAGGAGGCAATGTACTAGGCACGACCGCACTGATGACTGTGTTCATGCAGTTGCTTTTGCAAAACTCACCCCATTGGCTTATTTCTCTGGACTGCCAATTAATCACAGGGTTATGTTTAACCAACCAAGGAAGTCCCAACACAATGGGAGTAGGTAGACCCTCCAACACATAACAAGATAATTGTTCCCTATGTATTTCCCCTACCCGAAGGTCAATGTTATGAACCTCATGAACAAAGCTACCTTGGCCGAGAGGCCTGGCGTCAATGGAGAATATAGGGATCGGTTTGACCAATACACTCAGATGCATACCTTGAGCCTGAGCAAACTGAGCGTCAACCAGATTAGCCCCGGAACCACTATCAAGAAGAACAGACAATCTCTCCACTCTCGTACCAACCACCACCTCCACTGGTACAAGGAACTGAGAAGAACTGGCGGATGAAATACATACTCCCAGGTTGTCGTCCACCACACAACCTGGGATTAACAGTTTTCCGGCGACTTTTGGCTCAACAAGGCACGGGATGGACATTCTCCAACAAAATGTCCCTCTTTCCCGCAGAAAAAACATCTTCTAGTCCTGCGACGTACCGCCAATCCCCTCCTACGAAATGATGTCCCTCCCAACTGCATAGGCTCATCCGAACAGACAAGGGGAACTTCAACATAAGGGACTTTAGTGGTAGGTGGAGAAACAACAGGGAGTGGGGTTACCTCACCCCTCTCCCGAAGCCGTCTATCAGTACGGATAGCTAAGGCCATAGCAGCCTCCAGAGAAGGAGGAGACTCATACTGAGCCAAAACGTCTTTTAATTTATCAGAAAGCCCATGACAAAACTGGCTCCTAAGAGCTGGGTCATTCCACTGAGTATCTGTGGCCCATCTACGAAACTCAGAAGCAAATTCCTCTGCCGGACGATCTCCCTGCTGTATCTTACGTAATTTAGTCTCAGCAAGAGAGACCCGATCTGGGTCATCATATACCAATCCCAGGGCAGTAAAAAATTGATCTACAGACAGTAGAGCCGGGGATCCCGGAGGAAGGGAAAATGCCCAGGATTGAGGGTCCCCTTGCAGAAGTGAGATAACAATTCCCAGTCTCTGCTCCTCACTCCCTGATGATCGAGGCCGAAGCCGAAAATACAATTTACATGCCTCCCGGAAGGTGAAAAATTTGTCTCGCCCACCAGTGAACCTGTCCGGGAGAGCTACTTTAGGTTCAACTCTGGTTTGCTCCAGGGGAGACAAAACTTTGGACTTAATGTCCGTCAGCTCCATGGATAATCCCTGCAACTGCAGAGCCAGCTGGGCTACTGGATCCATGGTAACTGGAGATAATTTTTAAGGCCAGTGAAAATGTCACGCTGTCTAATGATATGTATACAATGTCAGTAAACTATTAATACAGGAACAACACTCTATACAACAACTAGCATAGCAACATCAGCATGTAAGTATAGAATAGATTTACCTGACACGATATCTGCTGAACTCAGGGTTAATCTTGAGGACTTGATGAGCTGAAACAGGAAAGAGGTGGACCGGGATCTAACCTGACCCTAAACTGGGGTCCTAACTAATCCCTCACCTTGGAGGTACTGATAATGGTTCAGAGGTCCAAGTCTCCAACCTAACCCTGTCTCCTATCAGACCCTGAACCCTGTAATCAGTCCTAAGAAGGATCCTGACTACCACCAAAGGGATATGGGCTGATCTCAGCTAAATACACAGATTAGACATAAGACAGACAGGATAACACTCGCTTGCATACACACTCAAACACCAAAGGAACATAAATGGTCTGGGAAATAAACTCTAACCAAGTTGAGCTTAGAACAACTAAGGAGCTCACAACTAAAGTCTATACAGATTCATTCCTATCTGTGGTCTGCATGAAGGTTTCACTGGCAACTCCCCAAGCAGACAACCAGTAATTTAAAGGAAACCAATCAACAAATAATCAATTGCAGCCGGGAGAAACTGCACCCAGTTCCAGAACCGAGCACAGACAGAATTAACTCCCTAGCTGCCAAACACAAAGAAACAGCAGCTCAGCTGTGAGAAGTCAAAATGTGCAACTGCGACGATCTTCGTGGCAATGCACACATGACAGCTCCCTCTGGTCTCAATGATTCTATGTCATTGTCTATTCGAATTGACAGACGTTTGCATGAGCGCAGAGGTATGCGTGAGATAGTGTTGCCTTGTGAGCCAGCTCCTGAGCCCATGCAGTGTGATAGAGTGACTTCTGGGGCTCAGCGTCATGAGTTTCGAAAGCGCAATGGGTTATGTTTCTACTGTGGTGATGCCTCTCATGCTATTTCAGTCTGCCCTAAGCGGGGAAGACGTTTTGCACGCTCAGTTGTCTTGGGTAGTGTTCAGACTAAATTTCTGTTGACTGGTACCCTGATTTGCTCCCTGTCCACATTTTCTGATCAGGCTTTTGTTGATTCAGGAGCAGCTATTAACCTGATGGATTTTGACTTTGCCAAACGTTGTGGGTTTCCCATGATACCCCTGCGGAAGTCTATTCCCCTACTGGGCATTGATTCTACCCCTTTGGCGGAGAATAAACCCCAGTTTTCTACTCAGGTGATAATGAGGGTTGAACCAGATCACCAGGAGAGTTGCAAATTTCTGGTGCTGTATAATCTGCATGACATCATTGTATTAGGTTTCCCTTGGTTACAGTCTCATAATCCTGTTTTGGATTGGAAATCTGTGTCTGTGACCAGTTGGGGCTGCCAATGTGTTAATGCCGACACTCCTGTTTTTTCTGCCTCTCCCAAGTCTCAGGATGTTCCTGACTTTTTGACTGATTTTTCGGATGTATTTAGTGAAAGTAAATCTGCATCTTTGCCCCCTCACAGGAGCTACGATTGCGCTATTGAATTAGTGCCTGGTGGTAAATTTCCTAAAGGTCGCCTTTTTGACTTGTCTGTACCTGAACACGATGCTATGCGATCTTATATCAAGGAGTCATTGGAGAAGGGTCATATCAGACCATTCTCTTCACCCTTGGGTGCCGTTTTTTTCTTTGTGGCCAAAAAGGATGGTTCATTGAGGCCGTGTATTGATTATCGTCTCTTGAATAAGATCACTGTGAAGTATCAATATCCGTTACCCTTGATTTCTGACCTGTTTTCCAGGGTGAAAAGTGCTAGTTGGTTTACCAAGCTTGACCTCAGGGGGGCGTATAACCTTATTCGCATTAAGCACGGGGATGAATGGAAGACGGCGTTTAATACCCCAGAGGGGCATTTTGAGTACCTAGTGATGCCCTTTGGGCTCACTAATGCTCCTTCCGTCTTCCAATCCTTCATGAATGATATTTTCAGGGATTTTGTGGATACATTTCTGATTGTTTATTTGGATGATATCTTGATTTTTTCCAATGACTGGGACTCTCATGTGAAACATGTTCGGACTGTGTTCCAGATTTTGAGAGAGAATGCACTGTATGTGAAGGGATCAAAGTGTCTTTTTGGCATATAGAAGGTCTCATTTCTGGGATTCATTTTGTCTCCGTCTTTTATTGAAATGGACCCGGTCAAGGTTCAAGCCATCTGTGATTGGGTCCAACCTACTTCATTAAAGGCTCTTCAGAGATTTTTGGGTTTTGCCAATTTTTATCGTAAATTTATTGGTAATTTCTCCGGTATTGTTAAACCATTGACTGATTTGACCAGAAAGGGTTCTGATGTGGTGAATTAGCCTCCTGAGGCAGTCTCTACGTTTCAGGAACTTAAGCAGAGATTCACTTCTGCTCCTGTTCTACGGCAGCCTGATGTTTCTCTACCGTTTCAGGTGGAGGTTGATACCTCTAAAATTGGGGCAGGTGCCGTTTTGTCCCAAAGAGATCCAGAGACCTCTAAGAGTAACCCTTGTGCCTTTTTCTCTCGAAAATTTTCTCCAACTGAACGTAATTATGACGTGGGTAAATCGGGAGTTATTGGCCATGAAGTGGGCCTTTGAAGAGTGGAGACATTGGCTGGAAGGAGCCAAACATCAGGTGGTGGTCCTCACGGACCATAAGAATCTGGTTTATCTCGAATCAGCCAAGCGACTTAATCCTAGACAGGCCAGGTGGGCCTTGTTTTTCACACGTTTTAATTTTGTGGTTTCTTTTCTTCCTGGCACTAAGAATGTTAAGGCGGATGCCCTCTCGAGGAGTTTCTTTGTGGACTCTCCTGAGTTATCTGATCCTACTGTTATTTTGAAAGAGGGTGTAGTTCTTTCCGCCATCTCGCCCAATTTGAGACTGGCCTTGGAAGGGTGTCAGGAGGATAAACCTGAGCGCTGCCCTATTGGGAAATTGTTTGTCCCAGACCAGTGGAAGAAGAGTGTGATGTCTGAGATTCATTGTTCCGCGTTGGCTGGTCATCCCGGGATTTTTGGTACCAGAGACTTGGTGAGTCGGTCCTTTTGGTGGCCTACTTTGTCTCGTGACGTCAGGGAATTTGTGCAGTCCTGTGGGACTTGCTCTCGCTCCAAGCCTTGCTCTCGCTCTAGTGGTTTGTTAATGTCATTACCTGTGCCCAAGAGGCCATGGACCCATATCTCTATGGATTTTATATCCGACCTCCCTGTTTCTCAGAGAATGACTATTATCTGGGTAATCTGTGATAGGTTTTCCAAGATGGTACATCTTGTGCCATTACCTAAGTTGCCTTCCTCCTCCGAATTGTTGCCTTTGTTCCTTCAGCACGTGGTTCGGTTGCATGGCATTCCGGAGAACATTGTGTCTGACAGAGGAGTCCAGTTTGTTTCCAGATTTTGGAGGACATTTTGTTCTAAACTTGGTGTTCAATTATCTTTCTCCTCTGCTTTTCATCCTCAGACCAATGGACAAACCGATAGAACAAACCAGATCTTGGAGACTTATTTGAGATGTTTTGTGTCTGCTGATCAAGATGACTGGGTCTCTTTTTTGCCTTTGGCTGAGTTTGCTCTTAATAATAGGGCTAGCTCTGCCACCCTGATGTCTCCATTTTTCTGCAATTTTGGGTTTCACCCTCGATTTTCTTCGGGACAGGCGGAGGCTTTTGTCTGTCCGGGTGTTGACTCTGTTGTGGAGCGAATGCAGCAGATTTGGGACCAGGTAGTGGAGAGGTTGTCTCTCTCTCAGGAGAAGGCCCAACGGTTTGCCAACCGGCATAGGACTGATGGTCCTCGGTTTAAAGTGGGGGACTTGGTTTGGTTGTCCTCAAGAAATATCCCTAATAAGGGGTGCATCTCCAAAGTTTAAGCCCAGGTTCATTGGACCTTATAAGATCATGGAGATTCTTAATCCTGTTTCCTTCCGTTTGCTTCTTCCAGGGACATTTAAGATCCATAACGTGTTCCACAAGTCCTTATTGAAGAGGTTTGTCGAGCCAGTGGTTCCTATGGCTGCGCCTCCTGACCCTGTTTTGGTTGAGGGCAATCTGGAGTATGTGGTTGAGAAAATATTGGATTCTCGTTTTTCTAGACAGAAA
>JARQOD010003647.1:0-25055 GCA_033576555.1 Oophaga sylvatica
TTTTTAGCGATGCGTTTCGAGTGCACATGAAGCGCATTAAAAAAACGCATGCAAACGCTTATAAACGCTGTGATATTTAGTCGCATCAGCATGCGCATTTCGACAAAAAAAAACAGCGTTTGTCTGCGATTTCATGCGTTTTTGCATGCTTTTGGGTTGTTTTGGCGCATGCGTTGTCTATGTGTCACATTTCTATCATCTCTGTCTCCATCATCTCTGGCTCTATCATCTCTGGCTCCATCATCTCTGCCTCCATCATCTCTGGCTCCATCATCTCTGCCTCCATCATCTCTGCCTCCATCATCTCTGCTCCATCATCTGTCTCCATCATCTCTGGCTCTATCATCTCTGTCTCAATCATCTCTGGCTCTATCATCTCTGTCTCAATCATCTCTGTCTCAATCATCTCTTTTTTTTTTTTTTGACCGGAAAAAAAATTGCAACATGTAGCGTCTAGCGCGTATGCGTTCACACCGGGAAAATGCGCAGCGCACGACAAACGCACATGAACCGTGCAAGCTCTAAACCCTGCGCCCGCCATGTTAAAGATAGGGGAACATTGCGCATGCGTCCGATAGCGCAAGTTGCGCTGCGACAAAAAACGCAAGTAGCCTTATCTACCTATATCAATGCACCCGCAGTGATGGGAGTACCGACAGTGATAGGGCAGGCAGTAAAGGGAGTACCAGTCGTGAGGGGGTTTACAGGCATAGATGGAAGTACTGGCAGTAACGGGTTAGTAGAAGGATTATTTGACTGAATTGTATATTTTATTTACAGCACCACCTTCACCAGCTGCTGCGGCTACCCCTCCACCTCCATCTCCTTCCCCGGCTACCCCTCCACCTCCATCTCCGGCTACCCCTCCACCACCATCCTCACCACACCTCTCCATCCCTTCAGCCCCTTCCCTGGCAGCAACCCCCCCTCCACAGTCGGGGTCATCCAGCACCTCACCTTCCATTGCCTTCTCTCCAGCATCATCCCGTCACACGGATGCAGGCTCCCCATCAGGTAATTAACGCACATTATATAAGCTTCAGACATCTTTGAGAACTTTGTAAGGTCTTATGTGTAATGGCTGTTGTAATATAAAAAATTTTTTCTGTGTTTCCCTAGCCGGCGGACCAACAGGTTCTGGTGTGGGCAGTGAGCGGGTCGTCTGACGACAACCGTAAGTGTTAATTAACATAACATGTACATGTTGATGTTGCAACAGAATTCACTATTAACTGTTACCTTTTCCTCCACAGAAATCCCGACTGCCCAGGACCTGTTGGTGTCCCACCGCCGGGTGATTGCGAAAATGTGCAGCGCTGTGGCAGTGATGCAGACTGCGGTGGCAGAGCTGCAAAGTGCGATGGGAGCTCTGCATCAACACGGGATGATGCTGGAGAGGGCAGCGGCTGGACACCGGGGCCCTCATTAATTTTTTTTTTTTTATTTTGTTAATAATTATTTTATAATTTTTTTATTTTGTTATGTTTTTTTTTTTTAATTTAAATTTTATATCTTTATTTAAAAAAAAAAATATATATATATGAAAAGAATATATATTTAATATTTACGTTCAACTACGCAGGTGTGGTGTATTATTTTTAGTATAACGTTTTAGCGCTAGTGTGACCAGGGGCCTTAAAAAAAAAATGTTAATGTTTGATATTTTTTTCATTTCATTTTTTCCCTATGATGGAACACCTATGATAGCTAGTACTCCCATGACCTCATGTGTGACAAGTAGATGTAATAAAAATACAACATTTTAATAGTCGACATCACATAAGAAAAGACCACAATTCATTAGATAAATACGTTTTTTATTAAAAAAGGTAACAATGTAAAAATATAAACAACAAAAAAAAACTTTAGTAAAACATTTTAAAACCTACAACTGCTGGTAAGATGGATCATTGCCATTACCACGCTGCCTCTGGGGTGAATAAAAATAAGGGGGAGCACCAGCGTTTGGGTTTGGCACAGGATTGTGCGGCCATGAGTAGTCCGGGTACTGCGGTCTTGGCATGACGACATATCTGTTGTCCAGGTTTCCAAAAGACGCTTGATTCAGTACCTCTAACATCAGTCTCTCAGCATGAAGCCGCTGAACAGGATCCAGTGTAGGCAGCCTCTCATTCGCAAAATATGCAAAGCCAGTTATTTTTGTTTCTTTTTCTGCCGTAAGAAGTTTTTTAGCAATTTCCACCAATTCAGGAGTAGCCGAGGTGGGAGCCGAGGTGGGAGCCTTCCTTTTCGTTCCTGAAAGTGAAAGCCGCCTCCGCACAGATGATGGTGGCTCGACTACTTCGTCTATGTGATCCGGCATGCTGTCTTCTTCTGTTGGAGGTGTGGAGACCGCCTCTTCTGTGTCCTGCATGAACAAAAAACAAATGGTAAATCACAAAGAAAAAGAAATTTATCTTCACACTATAACACCCGTATACAGCAAAAATGTGAAAACAACACTTGTAAATGGAAAAGCCTCAACCGTTGAGCTAGATAAATTCTCAGTACATGAAGGGATATATTCTGCCATTTTATCTACATTTCACAATAATATTTTTTAAATTTAAGTCCACTTTGGCATGTACATTAAAATGTGTTGTAATACAAAGGTACTTACATGTATGACAGGGAGTCCGGCTGGATCACTGGGTCTAGATCCGAAATTGATGTCCCTTCTCTGGGTACTTCCTGGTCCCTTGTAAAAGCTAACAGATCAAAGTACCACAGTTGGGGGACATAAACTTCTTCGGCCCCGGCTCCAGATTTGGTTGAATTGATAACTTTATTGAGCTCTTTTTTATAAACCGTGCGGAGGGCCTGAATCCGTTTTTTAACCGTTGACTCATCCGCCGGTTCATCAGGGTAACGGCTCCTGCAGAGCTCCACCAGTTTTTGGTAGGCGTCCTTCTTTTTCAACCGGTTACAATAATCTGCAGACTTAATTTTCCAGAGGCACGGCATTGTGCGGTACAGCTCGATAAAGTCACGCAAAAACTCCTGCTTATCAGCCATCTGTAATAAAAAAATGATTATGTGAGAACAGCAGAATGGTTAAATAAAATGCTTACATAGTCTACAACATAGAACACAGCAGGGATCACAAAATGGTGGTTGTGGGCGACGCAGGAGTAAACATAGATAGAGCTGGGATCATAAAATGGTGGTTGTGGGCGACGCAGGAGTAAACATAGACAGAGCTGGGATCATAAAATGGTGGGCGTGCCTGACACAAACAATGAAAAACATGATGGACAACAATGGTTAACAACAGCAGAGAGATCTAAAATGGATCGGTACAATTAAAGACAAAAGAAAAATTAAATGTGACAAAAAAAAAAAAAAATTACCTACCTTACAAAACTTGTGTGATTCTGAAAAAAGAAATAGGGAAACTAGCGTCACAACTGGATCGCAGAGGATACTCCACAGACGATCGCAAAAACTCCAACGTAGAACGTAGCAACCGAAATAGTGGCGTAAACCGGATCGCAGTAGCTACCAAGACTAGCAGGACACTGGGTGAAAGAACCGCTTCTGCTCGAGAGCAATGGAGAGGAGTGCTGATACGTCGTCTTTTATGACGCGGTCATCCAATCACAAAGCGGGAGAGCTGTGATAAATATCTATGACATACATAGTGACCACCAATCTGTGACGAGGGGCGTGCAAAAGGTCGCGCTCAGTCACGCCTATCGAGGTCGTGATCTTTCACAGTACATGCAGTGTGGCACGTCCCAACGACCGCCAAAGTCGTTAAAAAGATCGCTAACCGCTGATGCGCCGTTAATGAGATCGTCAAGTATGGCAGCTACTAGCGACCTTAAAACGATCACACAAACGATAGCGTCGTTATCGTGATCGTTAGCGGGAACGTTTAGTGTGGCAGTACCTTTATTCGTGTCATGTATCCTCAAGTTTAACTGTGCTTCATATAATAAATAAATATTGGCACAGTTCTGTAAGGGAGGTGCTCCAGTAGGTTCCCAAACCGTATAATATATATATCAAAGACTGGGCACACTCAAGTTTGTGTAAAGAAGAAGATTTTAATACGTACACCTGATCACTAGTTACAAACGTTTCGGTCGTTATTGACCTTCATCAGTGTACTAAAAAATAATAATAGGTGATCAATGTATTTGTTACAAAACAGAAATAAAGTATTAACACATATATACAAGGGTCATAATGAGCTATGATAAATCTCAAAAGAGCCTAATCAGCATCAGGATTATCGAAAGTACTCAGGGTGGTGAAATGGTACAGGAGAAATAAAGAAATAAAACGTGGACATACCTAGTGGCAGTGTGTACCCAATACAGTAGGGTATAGAGATTGTGTCTGTGGATCAGATTAATCTAGTATTATCATATTATCAGGAAGCTGTGCTTATATTGAGTAGAGGGATAACATACCAATTGCAGTGAGTAATCAGCCTCTGAGTGGTGCTGTGAACAGCTGTGGTAGAGGACAGATACCAGCAAATGGCTATAAACAATATCAATAGAATCGTTATAGGTGGAAAAAGTGAATGAACATACCGCTTAAAATGAATCTCTGGATTAATTGCATGAAAATATAAGCTGTGGAGGATATAACATGAACGCTCTTAAGGTGTGGAGCCATGTAATATAACATAATGCAGTGTGGTATCGCTGGTAGTGTGCACTTACCCAGAACAGACTATAGCACGTGAGGGTCACAGTGACGCGGTATCCACCGCTTGTCTCGTGGTGGCAGGAAGTGGTGACTGGCCAGACTAAATAGAATTTGCGGTCTGCTAATGGCGCTAAGCGTCGGACCGAAGTGCTCATACCGGAAGTGACGTTGGCGCTGCTGTACAGAATGTAGAGGCAGCGTTCTGCGTTCCACAGGGACCGCTTGCGTTCCAACTACAGAGCGCATGTCAGGAGATTCGTGAGAGGAAGGTGCAGAGTGAAGGAGAAAGTGACCATCCAAAACAGACATGTTAATAACGGTTCTGCAAAAAAAGGGACATAAGTATCAGTAAGCGATAATATATAAATATAAACGATGTTATGACATGATAATATACAATTTGAACAGATAAATTCAAGAAAAATTAAAGAAAAGAATGGAGATCATAATCTCTATTTAACCCCTTAGGGTGCAGGGTGTCCAATTCATGGATCCAGTAAGCCTCTCTCCGTTTAAGCTGAGTAATACGGTCCCCACCCCTCCTTGATTGTGGTACATGTTCTAATACTTGATAGCGTAGTTGTGCTATATTGTGACCTGCCGCAATAAAGTGTTGTGGAATAGGTAACAGCGTATCCTTGCATCTTATAGTGGACTTATGCTTGGATATCCTGTTCTTTACACTCTGTGTGGTTTCGCCTATATATAGGAGGCCACAGGGACATTTAATCAAGTATACCACATAATTTGTATTGCATGTGAAGTAATCTTTGATGGTATATCTTTTACCAGTATAAGGATGGTGTACAATGTTACCCTTGACAACATTGTTACACTGGTGGCATGAAAGACATGGAAAGGTACCCGTCTTAGGATTTTGCAGAAATCTTTGAGTAGTGGTAGGTTTGTTTGTGCCAATATCAGCCCTAACTAGACAGTCCCGTATATTCCGTGGTCGCCTAAAGCATGGCATAAACGGATGTTTAAAGGCCTCAACTTCAGGGTGAGCAGACTGAAGGATATGCCAATATCGCCGTATGGCTGAATGGATTCTGTAGGCTGCCGGATGATAGTCGTGTACGAATGGTATTCTAGTCCCTTTGTTTGTTTGCCGATTTCTACCAGGGGACTGTGTCCTAACTGTATGGGGTGGGTAACCTCTGTCTAGAAATTTAGACTGCATTTCTTTAATCCTTGTCTGTTGTATAGATGGATTAGACACAATGCGGGTAACTCTCTGAATCTGAGATTGTGGGATGGAGCACTTCATTTTGTAGGGGTGGAAACTAGAGAAATGGAGAAGGCTATTTCTGTCAGTAGCTTTAGAGAAGATATCAGTAGTCAAGTTTCCCTGTGGATCCTTGACCACTAGGGTGTCCAGAAAGCTGATTTGTTCAGTGTCATGGGTCATAGTGAAGTCTAGGCCCGGCCACGATGTTCTCAGAAAATCAAAAAAGATATTCAATGTTGTCAGGTCACCTCCCCATACACAGAAGACATCATCTATATATCTTTTCCAGACCAAGGCATGGTGCTGGAAAAGATGATGTTGGTATATTAGAGTTTCCTCATAGTGTGCCATGTAGGCATTAGCGTATGGAGGCGCGACATTACTACCCATCGCGGTACCTTTTGTCTGCAAGTAAAAGTTGTCCTCAAAAAGGAAGAAGTTCTCAGTTAGTACTATGGATAATAAGTCGCTGCATAGGTCTACTTGATCTGGGTGCATGCCTGAATTAGTAAGGAGACGTTGTGTGGAGGATATGCCTTCCGTGTGGGGAATTGACGTGTATAAGTCCCGTACATCAAATGAGACCAGAATAGCATCTGGTGGAATGGGGGTGACAACCTGAATGGTATTCAGAAAAGATCCAGTGTCTAGCAAGAAGAAGGAATCTTCTTGATCAGAGGAGTCATGATTTTTTCTAAATATATGGATAATGGGGACAAGACTGATTCTGTAGAAGCAACTATGGGGCGTCCTGGTGCATTATTGAGATCCTTGTGTATTTTGGGAAGGGTGTAGAAGACAGGTATGATAGGACATTTCTTGGTCAAGAAGTCGCTTGTTTTTCTGTCAATTATGCCAAGGCCATAGTATTTATCAAGGATATCGCTAATCTTTAATTGAATGTTAGTCGTAGGGTTGCCCGATAGTCTGGTATAGGTGGTAGTGTCACTTAATTGGCGCTGAATTTCACCAATATATGCTGTCTTGTCCATAACCACAATTGCTCCCCCTTTATCGGCCGGTTTAAAGATAATGTCTTTATTGTTTTGTAGTGTAACTAGGGCCTGTCTGTCAAGTGGGGAGCAATTGGATGGAAAGTGTATGTCACCACAGTTTGTATCATGACGTAAACTCTGAAAGGAGGTATTGACAAATTGGATAAATGTCTCTAGTGCATGGGAGCCCATGGGTGGTCGATATGTACTTTTCGACCGTAGTTGGAGACTTTCTGCTGTGAGGCAGTTTGGTGGAGGTACACTAGGTGCAGGTACGTTGGCTGGATCAGAGAAATGCAATTTTAGACGTAATGACCTATAGAATCTCTGCAGATCCATGTCCAACTTGAAAGTATTATTCCTGTAGCTGGGGCAAAAAGATAAGCCTCGCTGGAGAAGTCTATGTTCTGCTATGCCTAGTGACTTGGATGAAATATTCACCACAAGTGACTTGTTACCTGCGAGCGTGTCACTCGAGTTGAGTCCATGGTCCGTTGGCTGTTGTTTCCCCCTCCTGGGCCTCGTCTTCTTTGGGATCGTCGCTGGCGGCCTAAAAAACGATCTTGATAGCCGGATCTTTCGGGCCTCTCTAAATCCGAGCCAGATGTTGAAGCGTCTGGGGAGGAGCGATAGTTTGATCTGGTCGAATATTGTCTGGAAGATGGTCTGTCGCGCCATTTGTAGACCCTATCTAGTTCATAGTCTTCTTGGTCACGCTGGAATTTGATCCGTTTGCGTTGTTCAATGTCGCGACGGTGTTGAGAGATGTTAGTCTCTATCTTGGACTTAAGGGAGTTAAATTCTTCAACAGGATTTGTTGCGACTAATTGATCTTCTATATTTTTAAGTCTTGCTTCACAGGATAGAATTTCCTTGTGTAGATGCTCCAACGTAAGGACCATAAGATCAAAGGAACACTTATTGAGAATAAGTTCAAATTTTGAACAAAATTCAGGTGAATCAGAAAAAAGTGTGGGGCGAAGTGATACCCTCAAGCCTCGTGGTATTCTCTGTGCCTTAAGGTATTCAGATAGTGTAGCCCCATGGAGTTCCAGATTCGTGTGGTGTCTAAGTTCCCTCTCCCAGTCTCGACCCCTAGTATCACTCGGAGGAATTTTAAGAAAATCACTGGGTACTTTCGATAAGGCTATGATACTGGAAGCCTCTTCAGGGTTATATGAGAAGGTCAGTGAGGACATGACCCACGTAAGAGGAACGTGCTCAATATAAGGGATGATCAATATAATAAATAAATATTGGCACAGTTCTGTAAGGGAGGTGCTCCAGTAGGTTCCCAAACCGTATAATATATATATCAAAGACTGGGCACACTCAAGTTTGTGTAAAGAAGAAGATTTTAATACGTACACCTGATCACTAGTTACAAACGTTTCGGTCGTTATTGACCTTCATCAGTGTACTAAAAAATAATAATAGGTGATCAATGTATTTGTTACAAAATAGAAATAAAGTATTAACACATATATACAAGGGTCATAATGAGCTATGATAAATCTCAAAAGAGCCTAATCAGCATCAGGATTATCGAAAGTACTCAGGGTGGTGAAATGGTACAGGAGAAATAAAGAAATAAAACGTGGACATACCTAGTGGCAGTGTGTACCCAATACAGTAGGGTATAGAGATTGTGTCTGTGGATCAGATTAATCTAGTATTATCATATTATCAGGAAGCTGTGCTTATATTGAGTAGAGGGATAACATACCAATTGCAGTGAGTAATCAGCCTCTGAGTGGTGCTGTGAACAGCTGTGGTAGAGGACAGATACCAGAAATGGCTATAAACAATATCAATAGAATCGTTATAGGTGGAAAAAGTGAATGAACATACCGCTTAAAATGAATCTCTGGATTAATTGCATGAAAATATAAGCTGTGGAGGATATAACATGAGCGCTCTTAAGGTGTGGAGCCATGTAGTATAACATAATGCAGTGTGGTATCGCTGGTAGTGTGCACTTACCCAGAACAGACTATAGCACGTGAGGGGTCACAGTGACGCGGTATCCACCGCTTGTCTCGTGGTGGCAGGAAGTGGTGACTGGCCAGACTAAATAGAATTTGCGGTCTGCTAATGGCGCTAAGCGTCGGACCGGAAGTGCTCATACCGGAAGTGAGTTGGCGCTGCTGTACAGAATGTAGAGGCAGCGTTCTGCGTTCCACAGGGACCGCTTGCGTTCCAACTACAGAGCGCATGTCAGGAGATTCGTGAGAGGAAGGTGCAGAGTGAAGGAGAAAGTGACCATCCAAAACAGACATGTTAATAACGGTTCTGCAAAAAAAGGGGACATAAGTATCAGTAAGCGATAATATATAAATATAAACGATGTTATGACATGATAATATACAATTTGAACAGATAAATTCAAGAAAAATTAAAGAAAAGAATGGAGATCATAATCTCTATTTAACCCCTTAGGGTGCAGGGTGTCCAATTCATGGATCCAGTAAGCCTCTCTCCGTTTAAGCTGAGTAATACGGTCCCCACCCCTCCTTGATTGTGGTACATGTTCTAATACTTGATAGCGTAGTTGTGCTATATTATGACCTGCCGCAATAAAGTGTTGTGGAATAGGTAACAGCGTATCCTTGCATCTTATAGTGGACTTATGCTTGGATATCCTGTTCTTTACACTCTGTGTGGTTTCGCCTATATATAGGAGGCCACAGGGACATTTAATCAAGTATACCACATAATTTGTATTGCATGTGAAGTAATCTTTGATGGTATATCTTTTACCAGTATAAGGATGGTGTACAATGTTACCCTTGACAACATTGTTACACTGGTGGCATGAAAGACATGGAAAGGTACCCGTCTTAGGATTTTGCAGAAATCTTTGAGTAGTGGTAGGTTTGTTTGTGCCAATATCAGCCCTAACTAGACAGTCCCGTATATTCCGTGGTCGCCTAAAGCATGGCATAAACGGATGTTTAAAGGCCATACAGTTAGGACACAGTCCCCTGGTAGAAATCGGCAAACAAACAAAGGGACTAGAATACCATTCGTACACGACTATCATCCGGCAGCCTACAGAATTCATTCAGCCATACGGCGATATTGGCATATCCTTCAGTCTGCTCACCCTGAAGTTGAGGCCTTTAAACATCCGTTTATGCCATGCTTTAGGCGACCACGGAATATACGGGACTGTCTAGTTAGGGCTGATATTGGCACAAACAACACTACCACTACTCAAAGATTTCTGCAAAATCCTAAGACGGGTACCTTTCCATGTCTTTCATGCCACCAGTGTAACAATGTTGTCAAGGGTAACATTGTACACCATCCTTATACTGGTAAAAGATATACCATCAAAGATTACTTCACATGCAATACAAATTATGTGGTATACTTGATTAAATGTCCCTGTGGCCTCCTATATATAGGCGAAACCACACAGAGTGTAAAGAACAGGATATCCAAGCATAAGTCCACTATAAGATGCAAGGATACGCTGTTACCTATTCCACAACACTTTATTGCGGCAGGTCATAATATAGCACAACTACGCTATCAAGTATTAGAACATGTACCACAATCAAGGAGGGGTGGGGACCGTATTACTCAGCTTAAACGGAGAGAGGCTTACTGGATCCATGAATTGGACACCCTGCACCCTAAGGGGTTAAATAGAGATTATGATCTCCATTCTTTTCTTTAATTTTTCTTGAATTTATCTGTTCAAATTGTATATTATCATGTCATAACATCGTTTATATTTATATATTATCGCTTACTGATACTTATGTCCCTTTTTTTGCAGAACCGTTATTAACATGTCTGTTTTGGATGGTCACTTTCTCCTTCACTCTGCACCTTCCTCTCACGAATCTCCTGACATGCGCTCTGTAGTTGGAACGCAAGCGGTCCCTGTGGAACGCAGAACGCTGCCTCTACATTCTGTACAGCAGCGCCAACGTCACTTCCGGTATGAGCACTTCCGGTTCGACGCTTAGCGCCATTAGCAGACCGCAAATTCTATTTAGTCTGGCCAGTCACCACTTCCTGCCACCACGAGACAAGCGGTGGATACCGCGTCACTGTGACCCCACATGTGCTACCAGCGATACCACACTGCATTATGTTATACTACATGGCTCCACACCTTAAGAGCGCTCATGTTATATCCTCCACAGCTTATATTTTCATGCAATTAATCCAGAGATTCATTTTAAGCGGTATGTTCATTCACTTTTTCCACCTATAACGATTCTATTGATATTGTTTATAGCCATTTACTGGTATCTGTCCTCTACCACAGCTGTTCACAGCACCACTCAGAGGCTGATTACTCACTGCAATTGGTATGTTATCCCTCTACTCAATATAAGCACAGCTTCCTGATAATATGATAATACTAGATTAATCTGATCCACAGACACAATCTCTATACCCTACTGTATTGGGTACACACTGCCACTAGGTATGTCCACGTTTTATTTCTTTATTTCTCCTGTACCATTTCACCACCCTGAGTACTTTCGATAATCCTGATGCTGATTAGGCTCTTTTGAGATTTATCATAGCTCATTATGACCCTTGTATATATGTGTTAATACTTTATTTCTATTTTGTAACAAATACATTGATCACCTATTATAATTTTTTAGTACACTGATGAAGGTCAATAACGACCGAAACGTTTGTAACTAGTGATCAGGTGTACGTATTAAAATCTTCTTCTTTACACAAACTTGAGTGTGCCCAGTCTTTGATATATAACTGTGCTTCATAGACTCTCTGCTTGATTGCATTTCTCTCTGAAGTTTCCTATAGACTGTTAAGCTGCATTTATTATCAACACCAAGTGTTGTGGACTTGAGCTTTGCTTTGCACCTGTTTGAATCACCGTGTGATAATATAGCCTTTACCACTTATAAGACTGTGTCCTGTAGTTGTCTTGTTCCACTCAAGAAGTCTCCTGAGTTATCCCCTATAATTATTACAGGGGGTTTCTGTTGTTGTGGCACCTTAGTGGTTCTGCCAATGTGACATGGTACCTTCAAACCAATCTAGCAAAATCTGAACTCCAATATGGTGCCTCTTCCCTTCTGAGCTTTAGGCAGGTGTCACACTTGTTTCTCGCATCAGCACCCGGCACTGCCGCCGGCACTCGGACCGGAGCGTGCGTCTGCATAGAAATACATGCAAGTATGACACCGGCCTTACACTGTGCCTCAAAAGTAGCATTCCCCAACACATGGGATATTGGTGTACTCAGGAGAAATTGCACAACAAAATGTATGGCGCAATTTTTCATGTTGCCCTTATGAAAATGCAATATTTTGTGCTGAAAACATATTTGTGGGGGAAATTTGATTTTTTTTTTTATTTTTATGGCTCAACATTATAAACTTCTGTGAAGCACTAGAGGGTTCAGTGTGCTCACCACTAGAGATGAGCGACTTTCACTTTTTTTGGGTCTGGTCGGGTTTCATGAAACCCGACTTTCGCAAAAGTCGGGTCGAGCTAAATCAGCCGACTATCGGGAAAAGTTGGGATTTCGACCGAAACACGAAACCTAATGCAAGTCAATGGGGAAGCAAAGTCGATAGGGAGTGGAGGACAGTAAACACACCTACAGTGCCCATTTGAATGGCAACAACATCAATCATTATTACTTAAGCTTGGCAACCTTAATTTACTTTATAATAATGGTTACGCATTGAAAAATGGGGGTTATTTGGCTCAACTTGTGGGGGGTAGGGATGGCTCACGGTTTTCGTGGGCCCGGGGCCAAAGAGTGTCAGTGGGCCCCTTTAACACATACCACAATTCATGATGCTCCGATATGGCACAGAAATATAGGTATAGTACAATGACAAATACTTCACTTCTTACATGACATGACTGATATCTATGTTAAAATCTACAATAGCTCATAAAACGGACACTATATTCCTCCATACAGTATTATGGCCACAACTTAGTGCGCCATACAGAATAATGAGCCCCATATATTGCTCCATACATAATTGGTCCCATATAATGTTCCATACAGTATATGATGAGCTCCACACACTGCTCCAGGTTATGATAGTCCCCATATAATGTGCCATAAAGTATAGGACGGTTCCCATAGAGTAGAATGAGCCCCACATATTGCTCCATACAGTATAATGAGTCGCATATAAAGCTCCATACAGTATATGATGGGTCGCATATATTGCTCCTTACAGAATGGTCTCCATATAATGCTCCATACAGAATAGGCCCCATATGATGCTCCATACTTTATATGGTGCCCCATAAATAATGAACCCCATATGATTCTCCAGTATATGATGGGCCACATGGATGATGCCCCAGTGTATGATGGGCCAAAATCATGCTCCATATATAATGGGCCCCATTATTAATGTTCCAGTGTGTAATGGGCCACGTAAATGCTACTCCAGTGTCTGATGTCCACCATTTACAATACTCCAGTATATGATGGGCCCCATGGATGATGCTCCAGTGTGTTATGGGCCAAAAGAAAGCTCCATATATAAGGGGCCCAATTATTAATGTTCCAGTGTGTAATGGGCCACGTAAATGCTGCTCCAGTGTCTGATCTGCCCCATTTAGAATCCTCCAATACATGATGGGCCCCATGGATGATGCTCCAGTGTCTTATGGGCCCAAACAATGCTCCATATATAGTGGGCCCCATTATTAATGTACCAGCGTATAATGGGCCCCGGAAATGCTGCTCCTGTGTCTGATGTCCCCCATTTACAATACTCCAGTATAAGCTGGGCCCCATGGATGATGCTCCAGTGTGTTATGGTCCAAAAGAAAGCTCTATATATAAGGGGCCCAATTATTAATGTTCCAGTGTGTAATGGGACACGTAAATGCTGATCCAGTGTCTGATCTGCCCCATTTAGAATCCTCCAATACATGATGGGCCCCATGGATGATGCTCCAGTGTCTTATGGGCCCAAACAATGCTCCATATATAATGGGCCCCATTATTAATGTACCAGCATATAATGGGCCCGGAAATGCTGCTCCTGTGTCTGATGTCCCCCATTTAGAATGCTCCAATACATGATGTGCCCCATGGATGATGCTCCAGTGTCTTATGAGCCAAAAGAATGTTCCATGTATAATGGGCCCCATTATTAATGTTCCAGTGTGTAATGGGCCACGTAAATGCTGCTCCAGTGTCTGATCTGCCCCATTTAGAATGCTCCAATACATGATGTGCCCCATGGATGATGCTCCAGTGTCTTATGAGCAAAAGAATGCTCCATGTATAATGGGCACCATTATACGTAAATGGGCCAGTGTGTAATGGGCCACGTAAATGCTGCTCCAGTGTCTGATCTGCCCCATTTAGAATCCTCCAATACATGATGGGCCCCATGGATGATGCTCCAGTGCCTTATGGGTCCAAAGAATTCACCATATATAATGGGCCCCATTATTAATGTACCAGCGTATAATGGGCCCCAGAAATGCTGCTCCAGCGTCTGATCTGCCACATTTAGAATGCTCCAATACATGATGGGCCCCGTGGATGATGCTCCAGTGTCTTATGGAACAAAAGATTGCTCCATATATAATGGGCCACATTATTAATGATCCAGTGTAAAATGCTCCCCATATATTCCTCCAAACATTAGAAAAAATGAAATTCCTCTCCTCGCTGTGCACTGCTCTACTCTGGACTCCTTAGCGTCGCCATCTTACAGCTCTCTGCACTTGGACTGTTTAGGCAGAGGGAGTACAGACATGACGTCATTGCGCTCTGTAACCTGAATGTTACTGTCATGAAACGCGGAAGACGTCACAGCGGTGGAGCATGGAGAGGTAAGTATTGCAAGTGCTGGGGCTCTTAGCAATCAGGGGGGGGCCGACTCGTGGGCCACATCACTGGCACAGGTCCCCTCATAGTACGCCGGTGTGTCTGATGTCAAGTGGGCCCATCCCACCGTCAGAGACAAATTTTTGTATTATGAGGGGCCCTGTGCCAGTGTCGTTGCCCACGAGTCGGCACCCCCACCTGCTCAGGGAATCGGCACTTGACCGGGTGCGCCAGGTGCTGACGCCTGCCCTGCGGAGGGGATTTGTAGGTTTTGAAGTCGGTCCACGCTTGCAAGTGTGTGGCACCCCAGGAGTTTGGTTGCCACAGTGACCTTGCCTCCCTCCAGGGGGGAGTGATGTCATGCCTGAAAGCAAGGAAGGATCCCTTTAACAGGTAACACAGCATACAACACCTTTCCTACTCCGGACCAGAAGGGGAAGATCCAACACCTGATTTCAGGAGAGCTACTCGAGAGCATTCTGGCTGGGGGAGGAGTTAGTGAGTGTGGCTGGAGGACAAGAGAGGAGAGACGTGTGGAGACAAGCTGGTGAAAAGAGTGGCTATAGAGAGCTCACCCCCAGTTGCGAGTGCCAGAAACCGGACCCCCAGAGTCTGAGGTTGAGTGGGTAAACTAAAGTCCCTGCAGCAGAATCCGGAGGGCAGTAGACAGCAGCTTCTCTGCCCCAACTAATACTCTACTACACAGCAGCAGCACATGTGAGCCAGAGACTCCATAAGAAAGTGATTCCTGAAGCAGGTTACAGCTGCCTGTTATGAGAGTGAAGTTCTACCTAGACAAGAGACAGAGAGAGGAACTTGGACGGAGCTTATAGCAGCCAGTGCCTCAGAGAATAGCGCTAGAAAGGAGACCTCACATCCCACCAGAAGTAAGGGGATTCCAAATTGCTTTGAGGCCGACCGACTCCAGCACCATCTGTACTCAGTGCCCTGGACACTTTGCCTGCAAAAACTGTGAGGAAAGCTTTGGAAACTGCATCTGACTGTGTCTCCTCAAGTTCATCCTGCAAAACACACTCCACTCTGCTATGTCTTTCAGCACCATTACTTTCTATACCATCTCTCTGCCCTGGGACAAGCTTCACTTGTGGGAAGCTATTCCAACTCTGCTGCATCACACCATCTGTCCCAGAGGATCTGTACTGCAGCGCTTGTCACCTCTGACCAGAAAACACAGGTGGCGTGACGAATACCTTACTACAAACTCTATCATCCCCTGTACATATTCCCCTTTTATTGGATGCCCAGGGCCACAGACCGGGTCACTGACGCTGTGACACATCCCCTTTAAGACACCGGGCCGGTACCGAGGATCCCACTGTCCTGGCGGGCGATCCAAGTGCATGTTCATGAAATGTCTAAGCATGCAACTGGTATTAACATTTCTGAGATTTTTCCCTCGTCTAAAGGTCCTTCCGCACTGTTTAGAGATAACCTTTGCCTCATCAATAGGATTTCGGTCCAAAAAGTGGCACACTGGACTCTTCCTACTGTGGTATTAATTTTCAGGCCTTGCACGCTGTTCAAATTTGACCGTCTGGCCAAGCTGTCCTGCAACTATCTTTTTGTTTTTTAACACCTTTTTGGACCGCTACGGGCCTGCCAGATAACCGCTGATGCGATGTCGATGCCTGCTGCGGATCCTTCTCCTCTTCTGAGCTATTGCCAGCGGCACCCTCTTCCCCAAATGGATGCCAATCCGTGTCAACAACTGGGTCTTCCATCACCTCCTCTTCAATGTAATCTGGGGCACCTGAGTTTCATCAGGGTCAGATTCTGGCTCAGTAGACTGCGAGGGAAATGTAGTGCTCTGGGTGAATGTACCAGCATAATCATCTAGCAGTGGCTGTGCATCATGATGTGCACTCCATCTCTGATTCATGTTGGACTGGGGAATTGAGGATTTGACTTCATAACCCAGGCATTGTATGTGAAAAGAGCTCCATGGACTAATCTGAAGTGTCAGCTGACGCATCCCTCACTTTTGGTGGGGGTGAAGCACACAAGGAAAGGTGTTGTTCCTGACCAGGAGCCAGCACTGACAACTCAGTCCTTGCATTTTTGAAAGTTCAGAAGAGGAGGCGATATACAAAATAATGGAAACACCTAACGTTTGGGCATCATCATCTTCGAACATGTTATAAAATGCAAACAGTGACATATGGCAATGTTTTGTAGTTGATTATTTGTGTTATGTCGTGTGTATGTAAATTAACTGTTTGTTTTGCATAATTGTAAGAACATTGATGAGAAACTGATACCAATGGCAGACCTCTATGATTTTCAAAGAGGCAAAATTGTTGGTGCTCGGATGGCCGGCGCTAGTGTAACCAAAAGTACCCGAATGCTTGGCGTGTCAAGAGGTACTGTCTCCAAAGTAATGACTGCGTTAGAAAGAGAAGGAAAACGGCCACAGTAAAGCATAGGTCTGGCTCAAAGTTGAAGTTGACTGTAAAGCTAATTGTGAGAGAGGATCGCAAAACCACGGCTCCGAAAATCACTGCTGAGCTCAATGAACACCTACAGAACACAGTTTCCACGAAAACGCTTCGTCGGGAGCTGAACAAATCTGAATTTCACGGAAGAGCTGCAATTTGAAAAGCACTGCTCTCAATGACAAATGTTTCCAAGCATTTAGAGTGGTGTAGAAACATCCAGAATTGTTCCCTTGACCAGTGGAAACATGTGATAATCTCCGAAAAATCATTGTTTATCCTATTTCCGACCTCCGGCTGAGTTTACGTTTGGAGACAGCCGAAAGAAGCATTCCATCCTGACTGCCTTCTCCCAAAGGTAAAACATGGCGGCGTTTCTGTGATCATCTGGGGTGATATTTCATGGAGATCCGCCGGACCAATGATATCCCTTCATGGAAGAATTAACAGTCGCGATTATTTAGGCATTTTGGCCGACCAAGTGCATCCTATGGTTCAAGCACTGTTCCCGGAGGGGAACGCCATCTTTCAGGATGATAATGCACCAATTCATACAGCTATAATCGTTAAATCATGCCCCGAGGAACATTCTAATGAAGTTGAGCATCTCATCTGGCCCCCACAATCTCAAGACCTCAACATTAAAGAGCATTTATGTTCGATTTTAGAGATTCAAGTTAGACGTCGATTTCCGCCACCATCGTCGCTCAAAGAACTGGAGGGTGTTTTAACTGAAGAATGGCCTAAAATTCATTTGGAAACAATTCACACCTTGTATGAATCCATACCTCAGAGAACTGAGGCTGTAATCGCCGCCAAAGGTGGACCTACACCATATTAAACTAACTTTTGTTGATGTTTCCAGGTGTTTATATTATTGTGTCCAACCCCTGTAGATGGAGGGTTTTTCGCCAATGTAAGGCAAAATCTGTTCCTGATGCCCAGGCTTTAAAAGCTGTTTACCTACTCCCAGTAAAGTGAGCCTTCCAGCCCTTCTTCAGCCCGAAGACTCTTTATGATAGCACACTATTTTCAGGGCAAACGAGCTCCTGTATATTAAAAAAAAATATTTATAAATGTCCGTATAAATTTCAGGAGGCAGACAATGACGCTCTCAGGCTCAGTCTGGATTACCCAATAATATAACAAGCTAAAAACGGGGTACTGTATCACCATAAAGAAGGTATATATAGTATAGTGAAAATATAATAAATCTCCATATATATTTCAGGAGGCAGACTCGGACGCTCACAGGCTCAGTCTGGATTACACCAGAATATAATAAGAAAAAGGGGTACTGAATCAACAGATAGCTGGTATATATAGTATAGTGAAAATATTCTTACTCTCCATATATATTTCAGGAGTCAGACAAAGACGCTCACAAGCTCAGTATGGATTACACAAGAATATAAAAAGCATATCCGCAAGAAATAATCACACATGTGGGCCAATGTTCCCGGTGTCAATGATGCACTTAGAGTGGTGGGTGGAGGATGACTTTATGGCTAAAAAGGTACTGTATCACAAGCGTCCAGCTGTATACAGTCTAGGGGTCATTGTAAATCTCCGTATATATTTCCGGATTAAATGACAGACTCTCACAGGCTCAGTATGGATCATACCAGAATATAATAAGAAAAAGGGGTAGTGTATCACCAGATACAAGGTAGTATAGTGAAAATATCCGAAATGTCTGTATGTATTTCGGGAGGCAGACTGACGCTCAAATTCTCAGCATGGATTACACAATAATATAAAAAGATCAGCAAGAAATAATCACACATGTGGTCCAATGTTACAGGTGTCAATGATGCACTGATATAGTGCCCACCTTTTCCAGAAATTACCAAAGAAGATCACAACTAAAGGCGTCATCTGTCAGGAATCAGTCTGGGAATATGTGGATCTCATCTGGCCTGTATGTACCAAGGATATGTGCCTCCTGCATTTCTGCCCCCAGACCAGCAGTGATACGGTGTTCTACAGCCGGCTGTAATGTATGTGGTACAGTTCATATAGCGTCTTGTGCTTGGGTGCGATGAAAATACTTGAGACACAGGTTGATAAAGAAAGTCTTGTATTGCTTCATACAAATTGGCAAAAATAAACACACAGGTTGCAAACACAGAAGCAGGAGACACAGCAGCCAGAGTAATCTAAGCTCAGCAATAACTCTCCACAACAGATTCAGATCTTCTTCTCTGTTACCGCAAGTCCATGCAAACGTGAGGCTCTCAAGAGCAGAGTTCAGAGTCCACAAGTGCTTCAGAGTTCCTCAGTAGGAATGGCTGGAGTACAAGGTCCAAGGCTTCAGGAGTCAGAACACAGGTTCACTGCAGGCTAGATTCTGAAGCACTGATTGCTCAGCTGTGGCTGTTTAAGAAGCAAATGGAGAGAATCAGGGCGGGAACATGCAAGCTGGAAAACTCCATTTTGACTGAGGGCAAGATAGCTGCAGCAAAACAGAAAGCAAAAATGGCCGACGAACAAACTGAGTTTCAGAAACAGATACACAGAACCTTACATTACTCCCCCCTTAGGGACAACCTCCGGATGACCTCAGACCAGGCTTGTGTGGGTACCTCTGATGAAACTGACGGAGCAAGCAAGGAGCATTAACGTTATTAACTGGCTCCCATGAGTTGTCCTCCACTGGGTAGCCCTGCCATTTAATCAGATATTGTAACTGATTTCTATACAACCTGGAATCTAAAATCCTTTCCACCACAAATTCTTCCTGACCATCGACTAGCACTGGGTCAGGGCAAGGAGAAGAACGTCCAGGAAACGTATTGAGTGTCGCAGCCTTTAGTAGGGATACATGAAAGACAGGGTGGATTCTCATAGTTCTGGGCAATTGAAGACGACAAGCAACGGCACTTATAATCTTACTGATTTTATAGGGTCCAATGTACTTATGTCCCAACTTAGACGATGGAATCCTTAACTTAAGATTTCTGGTTGACAGCCAGACCAGGTCTCCTACCTTAAAAGCTGGTGCAGGTTTACGAAATTTATCTGCTGCCTTCTTGTACCTTTCCTGAGCCGATTCCAGATTCTCCTTTAGAAGATCCATATTCTTCTGTAAAGTCGTGACTCTTACAGCCACTGCTGGCAAAGGCGTCTCTATGGGAAATCGTGGTAGAATGTTAGGATGATAACCTAGATTAGAGTAAAAAGGAGACTGTTTAGTGGAGGCACTCTGAGAGTTGTTGTAAGAGAACTCAGCCAATGGAAGTAGATCCACCCAATCATCCTGTAGGTGGCAGATAAAGCAGCGGAGATACTGCTCCAGGGTTTGATTGGTTCGTTCGGTTTGTCCATTAGTCTGGGGATGAAAAGCAGAAGAAAGGTTTACTTTAATGTCCAATGCTGCACAGAAATTTTGCCAAAACCTAGAAGTGAATTGCACCCCTCGATCCGAAATAATCTCATCCGGTACTCCATGTAAACGAAACACATCTTTAATCATCAAATCTGATGTCTGTTTTGCAGTGGGTAAGCCTACACAAGGGATAAAATGAGCTGCCTTTGTTAAACGGTCAACCACCACTAGAATAGTGTTCTTCCCTTGAGAGGTTGGTAATTCCACAATGAAGTCCATAGAAATGGATCCCCACGGGCGGGACGGGGTGGGAAGAGGCTGTAACAGACCAGTTGGTGAAGAGCGAGGTGTTTTGCATCTTGCACAAACCTCACACGAAGTGACATAGTCCAAAACATCCTTCCTACAAGTGGGCCACCAAAAGAAACGAGAAAGAAATTCCTGTGTCTTTAGAATTCCTCTATGCCCGGCTATTTTGGAATCGTGAATGAGTTGCAATACTCTCAATCTGACTGTTTCAGGTATATACAGACGTTGTCCCAGAATCCACACACCATTCTTAAAGACAAGACTTACGTCCCTTGGGGTTGAGCCAAAAAAGAATCCGCATGGTATGCTTCCTTGATGTCTTTAATTAGGTCTTGATGATGAATCACTCCTAGGAATCTAGAGTCAGGAAGAATAGTCTTAGGAGGAGTAATTGGACGTGTCTCTGCTGAGTAAATCCTAGAGAGTGCATCAGCCTTTCCATTGCGCGATCCTGGTCTATAAGAAATAATAAAATTAAATTGGTTTAAGAAAAGATTCCAGCGAGCCTGGCGAGGAGTCAGGCACTTAGCCGACCTGATAAACTCAAGATTACGATGGTCTGTCAGAACGACTATTTGCTGTGCAGCTCCTTGAAGAAGGTGTCTCCATTCTTTGAAGGCGGCAATAATGGCCAACAACTCTCTATTGCCCACATCGTAGTTCTTCTCAGCCGAAGACAACTGCTGGGAAAAGAAGGCACAGGGATGCAAGACATTCTTCTCACCTGTTCTCTGAGAGAGTATAGCTCCCACGGCACAGTCTGAAGCATCCACCTCTATTATGAAGGCAAGCTCTGGGTTGGGGTGTACTAGGATAGGTGCAGTGGTAAATTTATCTTTTAGACGGGAAAATGCTTCCTGGCTTGGGGAGTCCAGGAGAACTTAGACTCTTTCCGGGTAAGTTGGGTGATAGGTGACACTACCTCAGAGAAATTTCTAATGAAACGTCTATAGAAGTTTGCAAACCCGATGAAGCGCTGTACCTCCTTCACATTTCTAGGACTTGGCCAATCATTGATGGCTTGGGTTTTACTTCCATCCATACTAATTCCTTGTGTAGACAGTACATACCCCAGAAATTGAATTTCGGTCTTATGGAATTCACACTTTTCAAGCTTGATGTAAAGATGATTTTGTCTTAGACGTTCCAAGACCATTCTCACATGTCCATGATGTTCCTCTGTGGAGTTAGAAAAAATTAGAATATCATCCAAATAAATTACCACGAATGTATCTAGGAGATCCCTGAAGATGTCATTCACCAAGTGTTGGAAAGTGGCTGGGGCGGTACTCAGACCAAAAGGCATAACCAGATATTCAAAGTGTCCATAGCGTGACCTGAATGCAGTCTTCCATTCATCCCCAGGTCTAATACGGACTAAGTTATAGGCCCCACGAAGATCTAGTTTAGAAAAAATTTTTGCATGTCGCACTCTCTCCAATAACTCAGGGATTAAAGGCAATGGATAACGGTTTCTAATAGTAACCTTATTGAGTTCCCTATAGTCTACACATGGTCTCAGGGATCCATCTTTCTTCTTTACAAAGAATATGGGTGCCCCTGCAGGAGATGAAGAGGGGCGTATGAAGCCCTTGGCTAGATTTTCGTCTATGTACTCTTTTAAAGCCTTCAGCTCGGGCCCCGCCAGGGGGTAGATCTTACCAAAAGGTATCTCTGCTCCAGGCAATAATTCAATTGGACAATCATATGGACGGTGAGGAGGAAGCTGGTCAGCGTTCTTCTTGTCACATAAATCCACATAGTCCTGGTATACAGCTGGTAGTTCAGGGACTGACATGGTTCCTTTAGGAACAGAGCAAGCTGAAATTTTGGACTCATCTGTTTCTCTGGAAAGTGTAATTCCTTGGTCTCCCAGTTAATGGTAGGATTCTGAGCCTGCAGCCATGGTAGCCCTAGAATAATGGGAAAGTGAGGAGAAGAGATAAGCATAAAGGACAGTTTCTCTTGATGATCTTTACCCATAAGAACCTTTAAAGGCTCTGTTTCCTGATCCACTGGTCCAGAGGTCAGCAGGGAGCCATCCACAGTTTCCATCTGTACTGGAGTAGCCTTCTTCACTGAACGTATTCCCTGTTTTAGAGCAAAGGAGACATCCATAAAATTTCCACTTGCACCTGAGTCGATCATAGCAGAGCTAGACACCCAGGCTGAGTCAACCCAGAGTTTGATGGAAAGAAAACAGTGAGAATTGTTTTTCTTACAACTCAGCTGGGACACCGCTGAGGAAACTTGAAAGATGGCAGCATTTACACAGTCAACGTCCTCAGAGGTAACGGAGTTTAAGTCCGAGAAATCAAGATCTGTTGCTGCAGCTCTCTCTGGAGCCTGAGGCTCGGACCTGACAGATCCCCTCTCGCAACACTCACAATGAATGAGTGCTGCAGTAGTCTTGCGAGAACGGCTGGGACAGTTAATAATAAAGTGCCCTGACTTACCACAATAAAAACATAGATTCTCCTTAAAACGATGTTCCTTGCGTGCATCACTAACCCGTCGTAGTAAAGAGTCTACCTGCATGGGTTCAGGTTCAGGTTCCCGTGTAATCCTATTCAAAGGTTCCTTAGCTGGAGAGGAAGGTAGGAAAAGGTTAGTACGATTGCTTTCGAACCATCTCTCTTGCCTGCGTTCAGTTAAACGAGTATCAATACGGATGCAGTAGTTAATAAAGTCACCTAACGCAGTGGGAGGGTCGGCACGAGCAAGTTCATCCTTAATCAGTGGGGATAACCCCTTTCGAAAAATAGATTTTTTTGGCGGAATTGTCCCAGGTGGTATCAAGGGCCCATCTCCTGAAATCCAAGGCATATTCAGCTACCGAGTGCTTACCTTGGCGCAAAGCTAACATGGCTGCTTCAGCTGTTGCACCTCGATTGGGGTCATCAAACACCTGCCCCATGGCTGAAATAAAATCATCAAGGTGATTCAAACAATCATCCTCAGTCTCAATCAGAGGGTTTGCCCATATCAAAGCCTTGTTGGTAAGCAACATAATTATAGTAAGCACCTTAGATCGTTCAGTAGGAAATTGTGAAGCATGTGCAGAAAAAAAAAGATTGCATTGATTAACAAATCCCCTGAATTTTTCACGTTCACCACCAAAACGAAAAGGGGGCAACTTGGGAATCCCAGAACTCGGGGCCACGGCAGGAGCCTGGACTCGCCCCTCCAGAACCTCAATCCTGGCTCGCAAATCCTGGGTAGTCTGTCCAACCACTTGCAAATTGTGATTATTTAGGTCCTGAAGATTTGTAAAACGGGTCTTTATATTCTGCAAATCTGCAAGGATATTATCAGTCACTCCGCAAAGTTCCTTTATGCGGGCCTCCATTTTCCAGATCTTTTAAGACAGGATACTGGAAGAAGAGGAGAGAAAAAAAACAATAGTGTTCACCTGTGGCAACACTGAAGAAAGAAAAAACTTTAAGGGAACTGCTCACCTGGAATGGTTGTGAGAAGTCACAACCACTATCATCACAGAAAGCTTTCAACCAGACATCTGATATCCAGAGTTTCAGCAGACAAAAAGAGAAGAGAAAAAAAACAAAACAATAGTGTTTACCTGTGATAACACTGCAGAAAAAAAAACTTAAGGGAATTGCTCACCTGGAATGGTTGTGAGAAGTCACAACCACTGTCATCACAGAAAGTACAACCGGACATCCGATATCCACAGTACAGCAGACAAGCCTTTCCAGACCCAGCAGACACTAACGTTTGGCTTCAGAATCTTGTAATGTATGTGGTACAGTTCATATAGCGTCTTGTGCTTGGGTGCGATGAAAATACTTGAGACACAGGTTGATAAAGAAAGTCTTGTATTGCTTCATACAAATTGGCAAAAATAAACACACAGGTTGCAAACACAGAAGCAGGAGACACAGCAGGCCAGAGTAATCTAAGCTCAGCAATAACTCTCCACAACAGATTCAGATCTTCTTCTCTGTTACCGCAAGTCCATGCAAACGTGAGGCTCTCAAGAGCAGAGTTCAGAGTCCACAAGTGCTTCAGAGTTCCTCAGTAGGAATGGCTGGAGTACAAGGTCCAAGGCTTCAGGAGTCAGAACACAGGTTCACTGCAGGCTAGATTCTGAAGCACTGATTGCTCAGCTGTGGCTGTTTAAGAAGCAAATGGAGAGAATCAGGGCGGGAACATGCAAGCTGGAAAACTCCATTTTGACTGAGGGCAAGATAGCTGCAGCAAAACAGAAAGCAAAAATGGCCGACGAACAAACTGAGTT
>JARQOD010003647.1:25155-62651 GCA_033576555.1 Oophaga sylvatica
AATCTAGAGTCAGGAAGAATAGTCTTAGGAGGAGTAATTGGACGTGTCTCTGCTGAGTAAATCCTAGAGAGTGCATCAGCCTTTCCATTGCGCGATCCTGGTCTATAAGAAATAATAAAATTAAATTGGTTTAAGAAAAGATTCCAGCGAGCCTGGCGAGGAGTCAGGCACTTAGCCGACCTGATAAACTCAAGATTACGATGGTCTGTCAGAACGACTATTTGCTGTGCAGCTCCTTGAAGAAGGTGTCTCCATTCTTTGAAGGCGGCAATAATGGCCAACAACTCTCTATTGCCCACATCGTAGTTCTTCTCAGCCGAAGACAACTGCTGGGAAAAGAAGGCACAGGGATGCAAGACATTCTTCTCACCTGTTCTCTGAGAGAGTATAGCTCCCACGGCACAGTCTGAAGCATCCACCTCTATTATGAAGGCAAGCTCTGGGTTGGGATGTACTAGGATAGGTGCAGTGGTAAATTTATCTTTTAGACGGGAAAATGCTTCCTGGGCTTGGGGAGTCCAGGAGAACTTAGACTCTTTCCGGGTAAGTTGGGTGATAGGTGACACTACCTCAGAGAAATTTCTAATGAAACGTCTATAGAAGTTTGCAAACCCGATGAAGCGCTGTACCTCCTTCACATTTCTAGGACTTGGCCAATCATTGATGGCTTGGGTTTTACTTCCATCCATACTAATTCCTTGTGTAGACAGTACATACCCCAGAAATTGAATTTCGGTCTTATGGAATTCACACTTTTCAAGCTTGATGTAAAGATGATTTTGTCTTAGACGTTCCAAGACCATTCTCACATGTCCATGATGTTCCTCTGTGGAGTTAGAAAAAATTAAATATCATCCAAATAAATTACCACGAATGTATCTAGGAGATCCCTGAAGATGTCATTCACCAAGTGTTGGAAAGTGGCTGGGGCGGTACTCAGACCAAAAGGCATAACCAGATATTCAAAGTGTCCATAGCGTGACCTGAATGCAGTCTTCCATTCATCCCCAGGTCTAATACGGACTAAGTTATAGGCCCCACGAAGATCTAGTTTAGAAAAAATTTTTGCATGTCGCACTCTCTCCAATAACTCAGGGATTAAAGGCAATGGATAACGGTTTCTAATAGTAACCTTATTGAGTTCCCTATAGTCTACGCATGGTCTCAGGGATCCATCTTTCTTCTTTACAAAGAATATGGGTGCCCCTGCAGGAGATGAAGAGGGGCGTATGAAGCCCTTGGCTAGATTTTCGTCTATGTACTCTTTTAAAGCCTTCAGCTCGGGCCCCGCCAGGGGGTAGATCTTACCAAAAGGTATCTCTGCTCCAGGCAATAATTCAATTGGACAATCATATGGACGGTGAGGAGGAAGCTGGTCAGCGTTCTTCTTGTCACATAAATCCACATAGTCCTGGTATACAGCTGGTAGTTCAGGGACTGACATGGTTCCTTTAGGAACAGAGCAAGCTGAAATTTTTGGACTCATCTGTTTCTCTGGAAAGTGTAATTCCTTGGTCTCCCAGTTAATGGTAGGATTCTGAGCCTGCAGCCATGGTAGCCCTAGAATAATGGGAAAGTGAGGAGAAGAGATAAGCATAAAGGACAGTTTCTCTTGATGATCTTTACCCATAAGAACCTTTAAAGGCTCTGTTTCCTGATCCACTGGTCCAGAGGTCAGCAGGGAGCCATCCACAGTTTCCATCTGTACTGGAGTAGCCTTCTTCACTGAACGTATTCCCTGTTTTAGAGCAAAGGAGACATCCATAAAATTTCCACTTGCACCTGAGTCGATCATAGCAGAGCTAGACACCCAGGCTGAGTCAACCCAGAGTTTGATGGAAAGAAAACAGTGAGAATTGTTTTTCTTACAACTCAGCTGGGACACCGCTGAGGAAACTTGAAAGATGGCAGCATTTACACAGTCAACGTCCTCAGAGGTAACGGAGTTTAAGTCCGAGAAATCAAGATCTGTTGCTGCAGCTCTCTCTGGAGCCTGAGGCTCGGACCTGACAGATCCCCTCTCGCAACACTCACAATGAATGAGTGCTGCAGTAGTCTTGCGAGAACGGCTGGGACAGTTAATAATAAAGTGCCCTGACTTACCACAATAAAAACATAGATTCTCCTTAAAACGATGTTCCTTGCGTGCATCACTAACCCGTCGTAGTAAAGAGTCTACCTGCATGGGTTCAGGTTCAGGTTCCCGTGTAATCCTATTCAAAGGTTCCTTAGCTGGAGAGGAAGGTAGGAAAAGGTTAGTACGATTGCTTTCGAACCATCTCTCTTGCCTGCGTTCAGTTAAACGAGTATCAATACGGATGCAGTAGTTAATAAAGTCACCTAACGCAGTGGGAGGGTCGGCACGAGCAAGTTCATCCTTAATCAGTGGGGATAACCCCTTTCGAAAAATAGATTTTTTGGCGGAATTGTCCCAGGTGGTATCAAGGGCCCATCTCCTGAAATCCAAGGCATATTCAGCTACCGAGTGCTTACCTTGGCGCAAAGCTAACATGGCTGCTTCAGCTGTTGCACCTCGATTGGGGTCATCAAACACCTGCCCCATGGCTGAAATAAAATCATCAAGGTGATTCAAACAATCATCCTCAGTCTCAATCAGAGGGTTTGCCCATATCAAAGCCTTGTTGGTAAGCAACATAATTATAGTAAGCACCTTAGATCGTTCAGTAGGAAATTGTGAAGCATGTGCAGAAAAAAAAAAGATTGCATTGATTAACAAATCCCCTGAATTTTTCACGTTCACCACCAAAACGAAAAGGGGGCAACTTGGGAATCCCAGAACTCGGGGCCACGGCAGGAGCCTGGACTCGCCCCTCCAGAACCTCAATCCTGGCTCGCAAATCCTGGGTAGTCTGTCCAACCACTTGCAAATTGTGATTATTTAGGTCCTGAAGATTTGTAAAACGGGTCTTTATATTCTGCAAATCTGCAAGGATATTATCAGTCACTCCGCAAAGTTCCTTTATGCGGGCCTCCATTTTCCAGATCTTTTAAGACAGGATACTGGAAGAAGAGGAGAGAAAAAAAACAATAGTGTTCACCTGTGGCAACACTGAAGAAAGAAAAAACTTTAAGGGAACTGCTCACCTGGAATGGTTGTGAGAAGTCACAACCACTATCATCACAGAAAGCTTTCAACCAGACATCTGATATCCAGAGTTTCAGCAGACAAAAAGAGAAGAGAAAAAAAACAAAACAATAGTGTTTACCTGTGATAACACTGCAGAAAAAAAAACTTAAGGGAATTGCTCACCTGGAATGGTTGTGAGAAGTCACAACCACTGTCATCACAGAAAGTACAACCGGACATCCGATATCCACAGTACAGCAGACAAGCCTTTCCAGACCCAGCAGACACTAACGTTTGGCTTCAGAATCTTGTAATGTATGTGGTACAGTTCATATAGCGTCTTGTGCTTGGGTGCGATGAAAATACTTGAGACACAGGTTGATAAAGAAAGTCTTGTATTGCTTCATACAAATTGGCAAAAATAAACACACAGGTTGCAAACACAGAAGCAGGAGACACAGCAGGCCAGAGTAATCTAAGCTCAGCAATAACTCTCCACAACAGATTCAGATCTTCTTCTCTGTTACCGCAAGTCCATGCAAACGTGAGGCTCTCAAGAGCAGAGTTCAGAGTCCACAAGTGCTTCAGAGTTCCTCAGTAGGAATGGCTGGAGTACAAGGTCCAAGGCTTCAGGAGTCAGAACACAGGTTCACTGCAGGCTAGATTCTGAAGCACTGATTGCTCAGCTGTGGCTGTTTAAGAAGCAAATGGAGAGAATCAGGGCGGGAACATGCAAGCTGGAAAACTCCATTTTGACTGAGGGCAAGATAGCTGCAGCAAAACAGAAAGCAAAAATGGCCGACGAACAAACTGAGTTTCAGAAACAGATACACAGAACCTTACATTGGCTCTATTCCTACCTCAACCGCAAAATAGGATATTCAATTATAAATGCCAACAACATGGAGGCCTTTCTAATTCCACTTCCAGCATGCCAGCCAATACCTGCCAAACTTCACCCCTTAGGGGGGGGCAGGTCTTGAGGATGAACATCCTCATCTTTTACTGTCTCAACTTTTTCCAAACCATCCATTCTGGTCTTCATGTCCCAGAAAGGTCCCCAAAATTCAGGTATGGGAGAAGTGGGCATTGCAGAGCTGATAAATATTATGACTTATCTGTCAAATAACCTGCAGAAAATTGCTGACCAAAACAACAATAATTTTCAGTCTACGCCTCCAACTAGCCAGACAAACCCCATACCAGCAGCAGCCTTTGTTTGGCAATCATGTCCAATGGCACCCACTTTTCAGGCTCCTGTTATTTTTGGCAATGATCCAGCTGCCATGTTTGATCCTACGACCTTGTATGGTCCATCGGGCAGTAACCCTTATACTTTCAAAACGCAACGTGGCAATAGGTTTCTAACACAATTCTTAAGGTTTTAGACTAGGTATATAGAAAACTTTGTTCATGTTTTCAAAAACATTTATGCCTCCATTTTTAAAAATCAAAATTTTATACTTATCACAGACCTATTAAACATTTCTAAAGATAATTTTCATATTTTTCGGTTGGTTAATGTTTGTATTGTTCACAAAGCATATTAAAATATAAATCTCATACTGTTTCACCAGATACAAGGTATATATAGTATAGTTAAAATATTATAAATCTCCTTATATAATTCAGGAGGCAGACAATCACGCTGAAAGGCTCAGTATTGATTACACAAGAATATAAAAATTTTGTTGGTTGAGGAGGGGGGTGGGCAGCCCAGATTGGGAGGTTGCAAAAATGCCATATGTTGAGTTGTATAATGGACGTAAAGCAGCTGCAAATGGATTAATTGGAGAAGTCCGAGGAAGAGGAGGCCAAAAAAATGGGTACTGTATCACCAGATAAAAGGTATATATAGTATAGTGAAAATATTCTAAATCTCCGTCTATATTTCATATATTTCAGGAGGCAGACACTGACGCTCACAAGCTCAGTATGGATTACACTAGAATATAAAAAGCAGATCCGCAAGAAATAATCACACATGTGGGCCAATGTTCCCGGAGTCAATGATGCACTTAGAGTGGTGGGTGGAGGAGGACTTTAAGACAAAAAGGGTACTGTATCACAAGCGTCCAGCTGTATACAATCTAGGGGTCATTGTAAATCTCTGTATATATTTCCTGAGTAACAGACGCTCACAGGCTCAGTATGGATTAGACCACAATTTGAAAAGCTGTAAAAGAGTACTGTATCAGCAGATACAAGGTATATTTAGTATAGTCAAAACATTCGAAATCTCTGTCTATATTTCAGGAGGCAGACAGTGACGCTCTCAGGCTCAGTATGTATTACACAATCAAATAAAAAGGGTACTGTTTCACCAGATACAAGGTATATATAGTATAGTGAAAATATTTTAAATCTCCATATATATTTCAGGAGTCAGATAATGATGCTCACAGGCTCAGTATGGATTACACCAGAATATTAAAGTTGACAAAGTGTACTGTATCAGAAGCGTACAGCTGTATACAGCGTTGTTGTCATGTTAAATATCCGTATATATTTCCAGAGTCAGACAAAGACTCTCTCAGGCTCAGTATGGATTACACCAGAATATAAAAGTAGAAAAAGAGAAAGGTATCAGAAGCGTACAGCTCTATATAGTGTTGGGGTAATTTAAAAATATCCGTATATATTTCCAGAGGCAGACACATACGCTCACAGGCTCAGTATGGATTACACCAGAATATTAAAAGTTGACAAAGTGTACTGTATCAGAAGCGTACAGCTGTATACAGCGTTGTTGTCAAGTTAAACATCCGTATATATTTCCAGAGTCAGACAAAGAATCTCTCAGGCTCAGTATGGTTTACACCAGAATCTAAAAAGTAGAAAAAGGGAAAGGTATCAGAAGCGTACAGCTGTATACAGCGTTGTTGTCATGTTAAATATCCACATGGATACAAGTACACACTGATAGTACAGTGATTGCATAAATGTGGGAATTCCTAATCACGGTAAAACCTCCCTGTAGAATTTGCAGAGGCGATGCTGGCCCTCAATTATTTTGTCTGTGGAGACAGCGAAAACGGTTCTTTGTGAAGAAAGGGTTGCTGTATCGCAGTTGCATGGATCCCATCACCGTTAGTCATCTCCATCAAAATGTGATCCCAAGGAGAGATGTAGACATGGTCCTCGCTGCCTATCATGATCAGTCTGGTCACTTTGTAGTGCAAAAGACAGAAGCCAAAGGCCATAGGCGATTCTATTGGATTGGCATGAGAGGAGACATAGAAAAATGTTGCCAGGAATGTCACACATCTGTTACTAGTAAAACTGTCAAAGCTGATTAGAAAGCAACACTGCATCCGATTGTGAGTCGACGTCCATTAGAAATGGTAGCCATTGATCATCTGAAGGTAGAGCCCAGCAGGACAGGCCATAGCTACATCTTAACCAGCATAGATCAGTTAACCAAATTTGTAGTGGCTGTCCCTGTGAAGGATTTAACTGCCCAGACTCCACAGCGGTGGAGTAGGGAGAGGTAAGTATTGCAAGTGCTGGGGCCATGAGCAAGCAGGGGGGGCCCACTAGTGGGCAACGGCACTGGCACAGGGCCCTCAGTACAACCGTGTGAATGACGGTGAGTGGGCCCATCCCACCGTCAGAGACACTTTTTGGTACTATGAGGGACGCTGTGCCAGTGCCATCCCCCCAGAGTGGGACCACCCACCTGCACAGGCACTTGCCCGGGTGCGCCAGGAGGTGACCCCGGCCCTGGGGGGGCAGCCCAGATAGGGAGGTGGCAAAAATGGCATATGTTAAGGTGTAGGCTGGACATCCAGCAGCTGCAAATGGAGGAATTGGAGAAGTCAGAGGAAGAGGAGGACAAAGCGAGCCATTTTGCTGGCAACATATGTGTCATCAGGGGAAGTTGGGACAAAATCCTTTGAAACCCATGCATGTTTCATTTTAATAAAGGTTACATCATCAACATTTTGTGTCAACAGACGGGTCCTTTTTTCTGTCAGGATTGATCCAGCAGCACTGAAGACTCTTTCTGATAGCACACTACCAGCAGGGCAAGCGAGCTCCTGTAAAGCATATTGTGCCAATTCAGGCCAGGTGTCCAGTTTACAGGCCCAGTAGTCAAAGGGGAATGACCGATGGGGGAGAACATCGATAGGGGAGAAGTAATTTGTAACCATAGTTGACAACTGCTGTCTCCTGTCTGTTGCTATAGATGTCTGATTACCAGGCATGTGAGGTGTCCGGGAGAAATCAGTCCACAACATGGTCATGAAACCAGTGGCGTAGCGTGGGAGGGGCGGGGGGGCTATCTGCCCAAGCGGCACACGTGTGGGGGCGGTGCGGCAGCAGCAGCAATTCCATACCTTCCAACAGTCCTGATTCTAACCCCTCCCACCCATTGTCACAGTCGGGACACTATGTGTCCTGCAGTGAGAGAAGTCGCCACGCCCCCCATGCACCCCTTCCTGCCCTCCCAGCTCTCCAACTTCTCACAGCCAGCATTTACCATTGCTGTGCTGTCCTCTGTAAAGGTGCGAGCAGGACCTGTGATGAGGTCACAGGAGGGGAGGAGTTAGGTGTCACATGGTCAGGACCCTGTGTGCAGGACTCTGCTGTGCTGGTCGTCATGGTTATGGATAATGGTAAGTTTATGTGTGGGATCAGAAGGGGTTTACAGTGTGGATGTAGCAGAGCTGTGTGTGTATGAGATGTACGGAGCAAAGCCGTGTGTGTACGAGGTGTACGGAGGAAAGCCGTATGTGTACGAGGTGTACGGAGCGGAGCCGTGTGTGTACGAGGTGTACGGAGCAAAGTCGTGTGTGTACGAGGTGTACAGAGGGGAGCCGTGTGTGTATGAGGTGTACGGAGCAAAGTCGTGTGTGTACGAGGTGTATGGAGCGGAGCCGTGTGTGTACGAGGTGTCCGGAGCAGAGCCGTGTGTGTACGAGGTGTACGGTGCCGAGCCGTGTGTGTACGAGGTGTACGGAGTGGAGCCGCGTGTGTACGAGGTGTACGGAGCGGAGCCGCATGTGTACGAGTTGTACGGAGCTGAGCCGTGTGTGTACGAGGTGTACGAAGTGGAGCCATGTGTGTTCGAGGTGTACGGAGGGGAGCCGTGTGTGTACGAGGTGTACGGAGCAGAGCCGCGTGTGTACGAGGTGTACGGAGCGGGGCCGCGTGTGTACGAGGTGTACGGAGCGGGGCCGTGTGTGTACGATGTGTACGGAACGGAGCCTTGTGTGTGCGAGGTGTGCGGAGCGGTGCCGTGTGTGTACGGGGCCACAAAGAGCGGAGCCGCGCATGTACAAGGGTTCTGTTACTTGCGGGAGCTGTGTGCTTGGGTGCTGCAGGGGGGAAGGAGGGGTGCCATTATGTGCATGGGTCTGCGTGGGGACGGAGCGAATACTGTTATCTATGTAGGTCTGGGTCCCTGTCCCGCTGACCTGGCCAGGAGGTTAATTTTCCCGCATTAGAATCGTACATGCAGAAACCCCGGGGACCTCCCACACGTTCTGGCAGCCACATGTCACGTTCCACCGGAAGTGATGTGCTGTAAGTCAGCTGAACGCCGGAAATGACCGCTGACCTCATTTCCGGCGGTACTTACAGCAGCAGGTACTGTAACTCGTTCTCGGGAGAGTCTTCAGAAAGGCGATGCATCGAGCCGCGGGATCTGTTGAAGTGACAGCCAGGTATTGTATGGAGCGCTGCATACAATACCCCGCTCTCACTGAGCGAGACAGGCAGGATCTGGGGATCTCATCATGGGATCTGTTCAACAGATGATGAGATCCCCAGATCCTGCCTGTCTCGCTCAGTGAGAGCCTGGTATTGAATGGAGCGCTGCATAGCTGATGAGATCCCCACATCCTGGGGAAATGAGGTTAGCGATGGAACGTGACGTGTGGCTGCCAGAATGTGTGGGAGGTCCCGGGGCTTCCGTATGTACGATTCTAATGTGGAAACTAAACCTCCTGGCCGGGACAGCGGGACAGGGTCCCGAAATCGGGACTGTCCCGCTGAAACCGGGACGGTTGGGAGGTATGTGTTTATAATTATTGTTTATGAAACAGTGTGATCAGCAGTGCTAAATGGGTGTGGTCAGGGCATGGATATGGGTGTGACCAGTCAAATGCGTGTGGCTAGGGCATGGCCTAAAATTTGCCGCCCTGGGCGCCACAAACAGTTGCTACGCCACTGGCCTGTCTCCAACGCCACTTCGGTTGTGTGCACCACGAACACCTCTTCCATTTGGCCCAGGACGGCTCGTGGTAGAACCTGCACAGCTGCTGTTTGCTGGGAATGCCTCTAACAAACGGTTTACCAGAGTTAATAATAATAATCTTTAATAATAATCTTTATTTTTTTTTGCTGTTTTGCTTTTTTTTTTAATTGTTTGTTTGTTGGCCAATATTAGCTCAAGGTTCTCCTGTGGCATGATGTTCTGTAATTTGCCTTTATAGCGTGGCATAGAAGTCGTCATCCTTCATCATTTTGGCAATGCGGGGGTCCCTTTTTAGGATCCGCAAGGCATAATCACACATGTGGGCCAATGTTCCAGGTGTCAGTGATGCACTGCCAGTGGTGGGTGGAGGAGCACTTTCTGCCAAATCCACATCCCTCCAGTCACGCACACACCCTGGACCTGAACTTGGCAAACCAACATTTTCTCTTGCCCCCTGAGAAGCATCCTCCTCTCCAAAATAATCATCCCCCCCTCCTCCTCCTCTTCCTCTTCTTCCTCCACCTCGTCCAGGACAGTTCCCTGAGCAGACAATGGCTGACTGTCATCAAGGCTTCCCTCCTCCTCTTCCTCCTCCACTGCAGACGCCTGATCCTTAATATGCATCAAAGTTTGCATGAGCAGACGCTTAAGGTACTGCCACACTAAGCGATCTCGCTAGCGATCACGATAACGACGCAAGCTAACGAGATCGTTGGTGTGATCGCTTTAAGGTTGCTAGTAGCTGCCAAACAAGACGATCTCATTAACGACGCATCAGCGATCAGCGATCTGTATAACGACTTCGGCGGTCGTTGGGACGTGCCACACTGCATGTATTGTGAAAGATCACGACCTCGATAGGCGTGATTGAGCGCAACCTTTTCCACGCCCCTCATCACAGATTGGTGGTCACTATTTATGTCATGAATGTTTGTCACAGCTCTCTCGCTTTGTGATTTGATGACCGCGTCATAAAAGACGACGTACCAGCGTTCCTTTCCATTGCTCTCGAGCAGAAGCGGTTCTTTCAAATCTCCAGCATCGTTCCAGTGCGTCCTGCTAGCCTTCTTTGCAGCTACTGCGATCCAGTTTGTGCCACTATTGCGTTTGCTGCGATCCAGTCTACGCTGTTGATTTTTTCTGCGATCCAGTCTGTGCCTCTATTTCATTTGCTGCGATCCAGTCTGTGCCTCTTGCACTAGCTGCGATCCAGGCTGTGCCGTTATATTTTCTGTGATCCAGTTTGTGGCGCTATTGCGTTTCCCTATTTTTTATTTTATTTTTTTCAGGATCACAAACAAGTCTTGTAAGGTAGGTATTTTTTTGTCACATTTAATTTTTTTTTTTTTTAAATTTTACAGATCCATTTTTAGATCCCAGCTGTTGTTAACCATTGTCGTCCATCAAATTTTTTTTTTTGCCATTGTTTTGTTCTGGCGCCCCACCACCACCATTTTATGATCCCTGCTCTGCCATTGTTTTCTCCTGCTGCGCCCACCACCACCATTTTATGATCCCTGCTGGTTTTACCGTAATTGTCCATCTATGATTTTTAGTTTGGTCTGCCATTGTTTTCTCCTGCTGCACCCCCCACCACCATTTTATGATCCCTGCTGGTTTTACCGTAATTGTCCATCTATGATTTTTAGTTTGGTCTGCCATTGTTTTCTCCTGCTGCACCCGCCACACATTTGACCTGTTACCAATGTCCTCTATTTTTAGTGGTCTGCCTGTGTTCTCTGCTGCGCACACCACATTATGCTTGTTATGTGTAGCTATGTAAGCATTTTATTTAACCATTCTGCCGTTCTCACATAATCCTTTTTTTATTACAGATGGCCGATAAGCATGAATTTCTGCGGGAATTCATCGAGATGTACCGCTCGATGCCTTGCCTGTGGAAAATAAAGTCGGCTGATTACTGCAACAGGCTAAAAAAGAAGGACGCGTACCAAAAACTGGTGGAGCTGTGCAAGAACCGTAACCCGATGAACCAGCGGATGAGTCATCGGTGAAAAAACGTATTCAGGCCCTCCGCACTGTTTACAAAAAAGAGTTAAATAAAGTCCAAAATTCTACAAAATCTGGAGCCGGGGCCGAAGATGTGTATGTCCCCAAATTGTGGTACTTTGAGCTGTTCTCTTTCACAAGGGACCAAGAAGTACCGAGACAAGCAACATCCATGTTGGATCTAGACCCAGTGATCCAGCCGGACTCCCCTGTCATACATGTAAGTACCTTTGTATTAAAACACATTTTAATGTACATGCCAAAGTGGACTTGAAATTAAAAATATAATTGTGAAATGTAGATAAAATGGCAGAATATATCCCTTCATGTACTGATAATTTATGTAGCTCAACGGTTGAGGCCTATCCATTTACAAGTGTCGTTTTCACATTTTTGCTGTATTTGGGTGTTATAGTGTGAAGATAAATTTCTTTGTCTTTACAAGTGTCGTTTTCACATTTTTGCTGTATATGGGTGTTATAGTGTGAAGATAAATTTCTTTGTCTTTACAAGTGTCGTTTTCACATTTTTGCTGTATATGGGTATAGTGTGAAGATAAATTTCTTTGTCTTTACAAGTGTCGTTTTCACATTTTTGCTATATATGGGTGTTATAGTGTGAAGATAAATTTCTTTTTCTTTACAAGTGTCGTTTTCACATTTTTGCTGTATTTGGGTATAGTGTGAAGATAAATTTCTTTTTCTTTGTGATTTACCATTTGTTTTTTGTTCATGCAGGACACAGAAGAGGCTGTCTCCACACCTCCAACTGAAGAAGACAGCATGGCGTTGATCCAAGACGAAGAAGTAGTTGAGCCACCATCCTCATCTGTGCGGAGCCGGCCTACATTTTCTGGCAGAAAAAGGAAGGCTCCCACCTCGGCTACTCCAGAATTGGTTGAAATTGCCAAAAAAGTCCTTATGGCAGAAAAAGACCAAACAAAAATAACTGGCTTTGCTTACTTCGCTAATGAGAAGCTCCCAACACTGGATCCTATACAACGGATTCATGCAGAGAGACTCATGTTTGAGGTCCTGACTCAAGCGTCACTAGGAAACCTGGATAACAATTATGTCGTCATGCCAAGACCGCAGCACCCGCAATACTCATGGCCCAACAATCCTGTGCCGAACCCAATTGGGATAAATCCACCAAACCAAAACGCTGGTGCTCCCCCTTATTTTTATACACCGCCGAGGCAACGTGGTAATGGCAATGATCCATCTTACCAGCAGTTGTAGTTTTTACAATTTTTTACAAAAGTTTTTTGTTGTCTATATTTTTTTTACATTGTTACCTTTTTTAATAAAAATCTTATTTATCTAATGAATTGTGGTCTTGTATTCTTATTAATGTCAACAATTTTGTTGACAACTATTAAAAATATGTATTTTAATTACATCTACTTGTCACACACGGGGTCATGGGAGTACCAGCAGTCATAGGAGTTCCATCATAGGGTAAAAAATGAAATGAAAAAAATTTCAAAAATTAACAACATTTCTTTTAAAGGCCCCTGGTCACACTAGCGCTAAAACCTTATACTAAAAAATAATACAACACACCTGCGTAGATAAATGTTAAATATATCATATATATTTGCTTCATATATATATATATATATTTTTTTTTGTAAATAAATAAAACAAATGTAAATAAAAACACAATACAATAACATAATAATAAAATAAAAAATTATAAACAAAATATATACAAAATGCAAAATAATTAAAAAAAGAAAAAAAATTAATGTCGGCCCCACAGTTCAGCCACAACCCTCTCCAGCATCACCCCGTGGTCATGCAGAGCTCCCATGGCAGAGTGCATCGCTGCCACCGCGGTGTTCATAGCCGCCATCAACTGGCGGTGTGACACCAACAGGTCCTGGGCAGAGGGGATTTCTGTGGAGGTAAAGGTAACAGTTAACCAGGGAATTCTGTTGCAACATCAACATGTACATGTTACATGTTTGTTAACACTTACGGTTTTCCTCAGAGGACCCGCTTACTGCCCACCCAGAACCTGTTGGTCCGCCGACTAGGGAAACACAGAAAAAAAAAATTATATCACAACAGCAATTACACATAAGACCTAACAAAGTTCTCAAACTTGTCTGAAGCTTATATAATGTGCGTTAATTACCTGATGGGGAGCCTGCATCCATGTCACGGGGTGACACTGGAGAGAAGCCATTGTCTTGGAAAGGGCTGGAAGACCCCAAATCAGGAGGGGGGGTTGCTGCAGAGGAAGGGGTTGAGAGGTAAGGTGATGATGGTGGTGGAGGGGTAGCTGGGGAAGGAGATGATGGAAGTGGAGGGTAGCTGGGGACGGTGGAGCAGCTGGAGCTGGTGATGGTGAAGGTGGTGCTGTAAATGAAATATACAATTCAGACTCCCCATTATCATCATCATTGCCTGCCCATTATCATCATCATTTCCTCCCCTCATCATCATTGCCTGACCATTATCATCATCATTGCCTCCTCTCATCATCATTGCCTCCCCATTAATATCATCATCATCATTGCCTTCCCATTATCATTGCCTCCCCATTAATATCATCATCAGCATTGCCTTCCCATTATCATTGCCTCCCCATCATCATTATCATCGCCTCCTTACCACCATCACTGCCTCCCCCCACCCACCACCATCACACATACAGCACCGCAGACAGCACTTTCTCAGATACACACAGGCAGACACACACACACACGCAGGCACACACACACTGATACACACAGAGCTCGGAGCTGCGGCAATGGTGGCACGGGAGAGATAAGTATTGCGCTGGCTTCTGCCGGGGCCCTGAGCAAGCGGGGGGGGGGCCCAGTGGCGGAGCTGACACCGCTAATGGGTGCCGGGGTGCCCGACGGCGAGTGGTCCACCCCGCCTGCTCAGGGCCCCAGCACTTGCCCGGGTACTGACGCCGGCCCTGACTGGTACTCCCGTTACTGCCAGTACTTCCATCTATGCCTGTAAACCCCCTCACGACTGGTACTCCCATCACTGCCTGCCCCATCACTGCCGGTACTCCCATCACTGCCAGTGCATTGATATAGGTAGATAACCCACAAAACATAACCTCTCCAGATACCCTCATCAATACTCACTCTGAGGCCTGCGTAACTGGGCCCGGATGCTGGCGACCCTCTCGCTTGAGCGGTAGCGGAGGTCCGCCAGCTTTTTGCGGATCTGGGTGTTGGTCCGCTGCACTCCAAAGCGCCTCGCCAGGCCCCGCTGGATTTTCCGCAGGCATACCTTTTTGTGGCGCATAGGATGCACCACAGTTAGCCTGCAGTTATAGTCCCACAGGTCCATTTTTTTAATTAAAAAAACGGACCTCATCCTCTGTCCACTTTGTGCCTCGCTGTCTCGCTGCCATTTTAAACAACAACGCATTGGGGGACGCCAGCGCCATGACGTCACAGCTTGCGTACGTACGTGCGGCCGCACTCGCGACGCAAAACGCTATTGCGATCGCGAAGTGACCTCAGCAGCCATGCGCCCAGCCAAGCACAGATATGAGATGCAGTTGCGATCGCAAGATGATGTTTCCAAGCTAGGCGATCGCAATGGCGTCTCATATCTGTGCATAGCTGGGGCACCATGTGAGAATCGTCACCTTGCGATCGCAGTGTCGTCTCTGTTATGTTTTGGTAGCTGAGGAGAGCAGGCAAAAACGGCAATACACCAGAGAGGTTGGAATCTACTGGATTGCAGTACCCTGACTAACTACCACAACTAAAGGCAGCCGTGGAGCGTACCTACGTTGGTCCTAGACGCCTCGTCACAGCCTGAGAAGCTAACTACACCTAAAGATAGAAAGAGGAAAACTATCTGCCCCGGAGCAGATCCCCAAAGAACATAGGAAGCTCCCAAACATGTAATGGCGGTTAGACAAGAGGAAATACAGACACAGTGTAATGTATGTAGTACAGTTCATATAGCGTCTTGTGCTTGGGTGCGATGAAAATACATGAGACACAGGTTTGATATAGAAAGTCTTGTATTACTTCATACAAGTTGGCAAAAATAGTCACACAGTTTGCAGACACAGAAGCAGGAGACACAGCAGGCCAGAGTAATCTAAGCTCAGCAATCACTCTCCACAACAGGTTCAGGATCTTCTTCTCTGTTACCTTAAGTCCATGCAAACGTGGGTCTTTCAAAGAGCAGGGTTCAGAGTCCACAAGTGCTTCAGAGTTCCTCAGTAGGAATAGCTGGAGTACAAGGTCCAAGGCTTTAGGAGTCAGGTCACAGGTTCACTGCAGGCTAGATTCTGAAGCACTGATTGCTCAGCTGTGGCTGCTTAAGAAGCAAAAGGAGAGAATCAGGGCGGGAACATGCAAGCTGGAAACTCCATTTTGACTGAGGGCAAGATAGCTGCAGCAAGACAGAAAGTAAAATGGCTGACGAACAAACTGAGTTTCAGGAACATGTACACAGAACCTTACATTACTCCCCCCTTAGGGACAACCTCCGGATGACCTCAGGCCAGGCTTGTGTGGGTACCTCTGATGAAACTGACGGAGCAAGCGAGGAGCATTAACGTTATTGACTGGTTCCCATGAGTTGTCCTCCACTGGGTAGCCCTGCCATTTAATCAGATATTGTAACTGATTTCTATACAACCTGGAATCTAAAATCCTTTCCACCACAAATTCTTCCTGACCATCGACTAGCACTGGGTCAGGGCAAGGAGAAGAACGTCCAGGAAACGTATTGGGTGTCGCAGCCTTTAGTAGGGATACATGAAAGACAGGGTGAATTCTCATAGTTCTGGGCAGTTGAAGACGACAAGCAACGGCACTTATAATTTTACTGATTTTATAGGGTCCAATGTACTTATGTCCCAACTTAGACGATGGAATCCTTAACTTAAGATTTCTGGTTGACAGCCAGACCAAGTCTCCTACCTTGAAAGCTGGTGCAGGTTTACGAAATTTATCTGCTGCTTTCTTGTACCTTTCCTGAGCCGATTCCAGATTCTCCTTTAGAAGATCCATATTCTTCTGTAAAGACGTGATTCTTTCAGCCACTGCTGGTAAAGGCGTTTCTATGGGAAATCGTGGTAGAATGTTAGGATGATAACCTAGATTAGAGTAAAAAGGAGACTGCTTAGTGGAGGCACTCTGAGAGTTGTTATACGAGAACTCAGCTAATGGAAGTAGATCCACCCAATCATCCTGTAGGTGGCAGATAAAGCAGCGGAGATACTGCTCCAGGGTTTGATTGGTTCGTTCGGTCTGTCCATTAGTCTGGGGATGAAAAGCAGAAGAAAAGTTTACTTTAATGTCCAATGCTGCACAGAAATTTTGCCAAAACCTAGAAGTGAATTGCACCCCTCGATCCGAAATAACCTCATCCGGTACTCCATGTAAGCGAAACACATCTTTAATCATCAAATCTGATGTCTGTTTTGCAGTGGGTAAGCCGACACAAGGGATAAAATGAGCTGCCTTTGTTAGACGGTCAACCACCACTAGAATGGTGTTCTTCCCTTGAGAGGTTGGTAACTCCACAATGAAGTCCATAGAAATGGATCCCCACGGGCGGGACGGGGTGGGAAGAGGCTGTAACAGACCAGTTGGTGAGGAGCGAGGTGTTTTGCATCTTGCACAGACTTCACATGAAGTGACATAGTTTAAAACATCCTTCCTGCAAGTGGGCCACCAAAAGAAACGAGAGAGAAATTCCTGTGTCTTTAGAATTCCTCTATGCCCAGCTATCTTGGAATCGTGAATGAGTTGCAATACTCTCAATCTGACTGTTTCAGGAATATACAGGCGTTGTCCCTGAATCCACACACCATTCTTAAAGACAAGACCTTACGTCCCTTGGGGGTTGTGCCAAAAAGGAATCCGCATGGTATGCTTCCTTGATGTCCTTAAGTAGGTCTTGATTATGAATTACTCCTAGGAATCTAGAGTCAGGAAGAATAGTCTTAGGAGGAGTAATTGGACGTGTCTCTGCTGAGTAAATCCTAGAGAGTGCATCAGCCTTTCCATTGCGCGATCCTGGTCTATAAGAAATGATAAAATTAAATTGGTTTAAGAAAAGATTCCAGCGAGCCTGGCGAGGAGTCAGGCACTTAGCCGACCTGATAAACTCAAGGTTACGATGATCTGTCAGGACGACTATTTGCTGTGCAGCTCCCTGAAGAAGGTGTCTCCATTCTTTGAAGGCGGCAATAATGGCCAACAACTCTCTATTGCCCACATCGTAGTTCCTCTCAGCCGAAGACAACTGCTGGGAAAAGAAGGCACAGGGATGCAAGACATTCTTCTCACCTGTTCTCTGAGAGAGTATAGCTCCAACGGCACAGTCTGAAGCATCCACCTCTATTATGAAGGCAAGCTTGGGGTTGGGATGTACTAGGATAGGTGCAGTGGTAAATTTATCTTTTAGATGGGAAAATGCTTCCTGGGCTTGGGGAGTCCAGGAGAACCGAGACTCTTTCCGGGTAAGTTGGGTGATAGGTGACACTACCTCAGAGAAATTTCTAATGAAACGTCTATAGAAGTTGGCAAACCCGATGAAGCGCTGTACCTCCTTCACATTTCTAGGACTTGGCCAATCCTTGATGGCTTGGGTTTTGCTTCCATCCATACTAATTCCTTGTGTAGACAGTACATACCCCAGAAATTGAATTTCAGTCCTATGGAATTCACACTTTTCAAGTTTGATGTAAAGATGATTTTGTCTTAGACGTTCCAAGACCATTCTCACATGTCCATGATGTTCCTCTGTGGAGTTAGAAAAAATTAGAATATCATCCAAATAAATTACCACGAATGTATCTAGGAGATCCCTGAAGATGTCATTCACCAAGTGTTGGAAAGTGGCTAGGGCAGAACTCAGACCAAAAGGCATAACTAGATATTCAAAGTGTCCATAGCGTGACCTGAATGCAGTCTTCCATTCATCCCAGGTCTAATACGGACTAAGTTATAGGCCCCACGAAGATCTAGTTTAGAGAAAATTTTGGCATGTCGCACTCTCTCCAATAACTCAGGGATTAAAGGCAATGGATAACGGTTTCTAATAGTAACCTTATTGAGTTCCCTATAGTCTACGCATGGTCTCAGAGATCCATCTTTCTTCTTTACAAAGAAGATGGGTGCACCTGCAGGAGATGAAGAGGGGCGTATGAAGCCCTTGGCTAGATTTTCGTCTATGTAATCCTTTAAAGCCTTTAGCTCGGGCCCCGCCAGGGGGTAGATCTTACCAAAAGGTATCTCTGCTCCAGGCAATAATTCAATTGGACAATCATATGGACGGTGAGGAGGAAGCTGGTCAGCGTTCTTCTTGTCACATAAATCCACATAGTCCTGGTATACAGCTGGTAGTTCAGGGACTGACATGGTTCCTTTAGGAACAGAGCAAGCTGAAACTTTTGGACTCATCTGTTTCTCTGGAAAGTGTAATTCCTTGGTCTCCCAGTTAATGGTAGGATTCTGAGCCTGCAGCCATGGTAGCCCTAGAATAATGGGAAAGTGGGGAGAAGAGATAAGCATAAAGGACAGTTTCTCTTGATGATCTTTACCCATAAGAACCCTCAAAGGCTCTGTTTCCTGATCCACTGGTCCAGAGGTCAGCAGGGAGCCATCCACAGTTTCCATCTGTACTGGAGTAGCCTTCTTCACTGAACGTATTCCCTGTTTCAGAGCAAAGGAGACATCCATAAAATTTCCACTTGCCCTGAGTCGATCATAGCAGAGCTAGACACCCAAGCTGAGTCAACCCAGAGTTTGATGGAAAGAAAGCAATGAGAATTGTTTTTCTTACAACTCAGCTGGGACACCGCTGAGGAAACTTGAAAAATGGCAGCGTTTACACAGTCAACGTCCTCAGAGGTAACGGAGTTTAAGTCCGAGAAATCAAGATCTGTTGCTGCAGATCTCTCTGGAGCCTGAGGCTCGGACCTGACAGATCCCCTCTCGCAACACTCACAATGAATGAGTGCTGCAGTAGTCTTACGAGAACGGCTGGGGCAGTTTATAATGAAGTGCCCTGACTTACCACAATAGAAACATAGATTTTCCTTAAAACGATGTTCCTTGCGTGCATCACTAACCCGTCGTTGTAAAGAGTCTACCTGCATGGGTTCAGGTTCAGGTTCCCGTGTAATCCTACTCAAAGGTTCCTTAGCTGGAGAGGAAGGTAGGAAAAGGTTAGTGCGATTGCTTTCGAACCATCTCTCTTGCCTGCGTTCAGTCAGACGAGTATCAATACGGATGCAGTAGTTAATAAAGTCACCTAACGCAGTGGGAGGGTCGGCACGAGCAAGTTCATCCTTAATCAGTGGAGATAACCCCTTTCGAAAAATAGATTTTTTGGCGGAACTGTCCCAGGTGGTATCAAGGGCCATCTCCTGAAATCCAAGGCATATTCAGCTACCGAGTGCTTACCTTGGCGCAAAGCTAACATGGCTGCTTCAGCTGTTGCACCTCGATTGGGGTCATCAAACACCTGCCCCATGGCTGAAATAAAAGCATCAAGGTGATTCAAACAATCATCCTCAGTCTCAATCAGAGGGTTTGCCCACATCAAAGCCTTGTTGGTAAGCAACATAATTATAGTAAGCACCTTAGATCGTTCAGTGGGAAATTGTGAAGCATGTGCAGAAAAAAAAGATTGCATTGATTAATAAATCCCCTGAATTTCTCACGTTCACCGCCAAAACGAAAAGGGGGCAACTTGGGAATCCCAGAACTCGGGGCTACGGCAGGAGCCTGGACTCGCTCTTCTAGAACCTCAATCCTGGCTCGCAAATCCTGGGCAGTCTGTCCAAACACTTGCAAATTGTGATTAGTGAGGTCCTGTAGGCTTGAAAAACGGGTCTTTATATTCTGCAAATCTGCAAGGATATTATCAGTCACTCCGCAAAGTTCCTTTATGCGGGCCTCCATTTTCCAGATCTTTTAAGACAGGATTACTGGAAGAAGAGGAGAGGAGAAAAAAAAAAAAACAATAGTGTTTACCTGTGGTAACACTGCAGAGAGAAAAAAAATTAAGGGAACTGCTCACCTGGAATGGTTGTGAGAAGTCACAACCACTATCATCACAGAAAGTTCACCCGGACATCTGATATCCACAGTTACAGCAGACAAAAAAGAGAAAAGAGAGAAAAAAAAAAAAAACAATAGTGTTGTAATGTATGTGATACAGTTCATATAGCGTCTTGTGCTTGGGTGCGATGAAAATACTTGAGACACAGGTTGGAAAAGAAAGTCTTGTATTGCTTCATACAAATTGGCAAAAATAAACACACAGGTTGCAAACACAGAAGCAGGAGACACAGCAGGCCAAAGTAATCTAAGTTCATCAATAACTCTCCACAACAGATTCAGATCTTCTTCTATGTTACCGCAAGTCCATGCAACCGTGAGGCTTTCAAGAGCAGAGTTCAGAGTCCACAAGAGCTCCAGAGTTTCTCAGTAGAAATGGCTGGAGTACAAAGTCCAAGGCTTCAGGAGTCAGAACACAGGTTCACTGCAGGCCAGACTCTGAAGCACTGACTGCTCAGGTGTGGCTGCCCAAGAAGCAAACGGAGAGAACCAGGGCGGGAACATGCAAGCTAGAAAACTCCATTTTAACTGAGGGCAAGATAGCTGCAGCAAAACAGAAAGCAAAATGGCCGACGAACAAACTGAGTTTCAGAAACAGATATACAGAACCTTACATTACTCCCCCCTTAGGGGCAACCTCCGGATGACCTCAGACCAGGCTTGTGTGGGTACCTCTGATGAAACTGACGGAGCAAGCGAGGAGCATTAACATTATTGACTGGCTCCCATGAGTTGTCCTCCACTGGGTAGCCCTGCCATTTGATCAGATATTGTAACTGATTTCTATACAACCTGGAATCTAAAATCCTTTCCACCACAAATTCTTCCTGACCATCGACTAGCACTGGGTCAGGGCAAGGAGAGGAACGTCCAGGAAACGTATTGGGTGTCGCAGCCTTTAGTAGGGATACATGAAAGACAGGGTGGATTCTCATAGTTCTGGGCAATTGAAGACGACAAGCAACGGCACTTATAATCTTACTGATTTTATAGGGTCCAATGTACTTATGTCCCAACTTAGATGATGGAATCCTTAACTTAAGATTTCTGGTTGACAGCCAGACCAGGTCTCCTACCTTAAAAACTGGTGCAGGTTTACGAAATTTATCTGCTGCCTTCTTGTACCTTTCCTGAGCCGATTCCAGATTCTCCTTTAGAAGATCCATATTCTTCTGTAAAGTCGTGACTCTTTCAGCCACTGCTGGCAAAGGCGTCTCTATGGGAAATCGTGGTAGAATATTAGGATGATAACCTAAATTAGAGAAAAAAGGAGACTGTTTAGTGGAGGCACTCTGAGAGTTGTTGTAAGAGAACTCAGCCAATGGAAGTAGATCCACCCAATCATCCTGTAGGTGGCAGATAAAACAGCGGAGATACTGCTCCAGGGTTTGATTGGTTCGTTCGGTTTGTCCATTAGTCTGGGGATGAAAAGCAGAAGAAAGGTTTACTTTAATGTCCAATGCTGCACAGAAATTTTGCCAAAACCTAGAAGTGAATTGCACCCCTCGATCCGAAATAACCTCATCCGGTACTCCATGTAAACGAAACACATCTTTAATCATCAAATCTGATGTCTGTTTTGCAGTGGGTAAGCCGACACAAGGGATAAAATGAGCTGCCTTTGTTAAACGATCAACCACCACTAGAATAGTGTTCTTCCCTTGAGAGGTTGGTAATTCGACAATGAAGTCCATAGAAATGGATCCCCACGGGCGGGACGGGGTGGGAAGAGGCTGTAACAGACCAGTTGGTGAAGAGCGAGGTGTTTTGCATCTTGCACAAACCTCACACGAAGTGACATAATCCAAAACATCCTTCCTACAAGTGGGCCACCAAAAGAAACGAGAAAGAAATTCCTGTGTCTTTAGAATTCCTCTATGCCCGGCTATTTTGGAATCATGAATGAGTTGCAATACTCTCAATCTGACTGTTTCAGGTATATACAGACGTTGTCCCAGAATCCACACACCATTCTTAAAGACAAGACTTACGTCCCTTGGGGGTTGAGCCAAAAAAGAATCCGCATGGTATGCTTCCTTGATGTCTTTAATTAGATCTTGATGATGAATCACTCCTAGGAATCTAGAGTCAGGAAGAATAGTCTTAGGAGGAGTAATTGGACGTGTCTCTGCTGAGTAAATCCTAGAGAGTGCATCAGCCTTTCCATTGCGCGATCCTGGTCTATAAGAAATAATAAAATTAAATTGATTTAAGAAAAGATTCCAGCGAGCCTGGCGAGGAGTCAGGCACTTAGCCGACCTGATAAACTCAAGATTACGATGATCTGTCAGAACGACTATTTGCTGTGCAGCTCCTTGAGAAGGTGTCTCCATTCTTTGAAGGCGGCAATAATGGCCAACAACTCTCTATTGCCCACATCGTAGTTCTTCTCAGCCGAAGACAACTGCTGGGAAAAGAAGGCACAGGGATGCAAGACATTCTTCTCACCTGTTCTCTGAGAGAGTATAGCTCCCACGGCACAGTCTGAAGCATCCACCTCTATTATGAAGGCAAGCTCTGGGTTGGGATGTACTAGGATAGGTGCAGTGGTAAATTTATCTTTTAGACGGGAAAATGCTTCCTGGGCTTGGGGAGTCCAGGAGAACTTAGACTCTTTCCGGGTAAGTTGGGTGATAGGTGAACTACCTCAGAGAAATTTCTAATGAAACGTCTATAGAAGTTTGCAAACCCGATGAAGCGCTGTACCTCCTTCACATTTCTAGGACTTGGCCAATCATTGATGGCTTGGGTTTTACTTCCATCCATACTAATTCCTTGTGTAGACAGTACATACCCCAGAAATTGAATTTCGGTCTTATGGAATTCACACTTTTCAAGCTTGATGTAAAGATGATTTTGTCTTAGACGTTCCAAGACCATTCTCACATGTCCATGATGTTCCTCTGTGGAGTTAGAAAAAATTAAAATATCATCCAAATAAATTACCACGAATGTATCTAGGAGATCCCTGAAGATGTCATTCACCAAGTGTTGGAAAGTGGCTGGGGCGGTACTCAGACCAAAAGGCATAACCAGATATTCAAAGTGTCCATAGCGTGACCTGAATGCAGTCTTCCATTCATCCCCAGGTCTAATACGGACTAAGTTATAGGCCCCACGAAGATCTAGTTTAGAAAAAATTTTGCATGTCGCACTCTCTCCAATAACTCAGGGATTAAAGGCAATGGATAACGGTTTCTAATAGTAACCTTATTAAGTTCCCTATAGTCTACGCATGGTCTCAGGGATCCATCTTTCTTCTTTACAAAGAATATGGGTGCCCCTGCAGGAGATGAAGAGGGGCGTATGAAGCCCTTGGCTAGATTTTCGTCTATGTACTCTTTTAAAGCCTTCAGCTCGGGCCCCGCCAGGGGGTAGATCTTACCAAAAGGTATCTCTGCTCCAGGCAATAATTCAATTGGACAATCATATGGACGGTGAGGAGGAAGCTGGTCAGCGTTCTTCTTGTCACATAAATCCACATAGTCCTGGTATACAGCTGGTAATTCAGGGACTGACATGGTTCCTTTAGGAACAGAGCAAGCTGAAATTTTTTTGACTCATCTGTTTCTCTGGAAGTGTAATTCCTTGGTCTCCCAGTTAATGGTAGGATTCTGAGCCTGCAGCCATGGTAGCCCTAGAATAATGGGAAAGTGAGGAGAAGAGATAAGCATAAAGGACAGTTTCTCTTGATGATCTTTACCCATAAGAACCTTTAAAGGCTCTGTTTCCTGATCCACTGGTCCAGAGGTCAGCAGGGAGCCATCCACAGTTTCCATCTGTACTGGAGCAGCCTTCTTCACTGAACGTATTCCTGTTTTAGAGCAAAGGAGACATCCATAAAATTTCCACTTGCACCTGAGTCGATCATGGCAGAGCTAGACACCCAGGCTGAGTCAACCCAGAGTTTGATGGAAAGAAAACAGTGAGAATTGTTTTTCTTACAACTCAGCTGGGACACCGCTGAGGAAACTTGAAAGATGGCAGCATTTACACAGTCAACGTCCTCAGAGGTAACGGAGTTTAAGTCCGAGAAATCAAGATCTGTTGCGCAGCTTCTCTGGAGCCTGAGGCTCGGACCTGACAGATCCCCTCTCGCAACACTCACAATGAATGAGTGCTGCAGTAGTCTTGCGAGAACGGCTGGGACAGTTAATAATAAAGTGCCCTGACTTACCACATAAAAACATAGATTCTCCTTAAAACGATGTTCCTTGCGTGCATCACTAACCCGTCGTAGTAAAGAGTCTACCTGCATGGGTTCAGGTTCAGGTTCCCGTGTAATCCTATTCAAAGGTTCCTTAGCTGGAGAGGAAGGTAGGAAAAGGTTAGTACGATTGCTTTCGAACCATCTCTCTTGCCTGCGTTCAGTTAAACGAGTATCAATACGGATGCAGTAGTTAATAAAGTCACCTAACGCAGTGGGAGGGTCGGCACGAGCAAGTTCATCCTTAATTAGTGGGGATAACCCCTTTCGAAAAATAGATTTTTTGGCGGAATTGTCCCAGGTGGTATCAAGGGCCCATCTCCTGAAATCCAAGGCATATTCAGCTACTGAGTGCTTACCTTGGCGCAAAGCTAACATGGCTGCTTCAGCTGTTGCACCTCGATTGGGGTCATCAAACACCTGCCCCATGGCTGAAATAAAGTCATCAAGGTGATTCAAACAATCATCCTCAGTCTCAATCAGAGGGTTTGCCCATATCAAAGCCTTGTTGGTAAGCAACATAATTATAGTAAGCACCTTAGATCGTTCAGTAGGAAATTGTGAAGCATGTGCAGAAAAAAAAAGATTACATTGATTAACAAATCCCCTGAATTTTTCACGTTCACCACCAAAACGAAAAGGGGGCAACTTGGGAATCCCAGAACTCGGGGCCACGGCAGGAGCCTGGACTCGCCCCTCCAGAACCTCAATCCTGGCTCGCAAATCCTGAGTAGTCTGTCCAACCACTTGCAAATTGTGATTATTTAGGTCCTGAAGATTTGTAAAACGGGTCTTTATATTCTGCAAATCTGCAAGGATATTATCAGTCACTCCACAAAGTTCCTTTATGCGGGCCTCCATTTTCCAGATCTTTTAAGACAGGATACTGGAAGAAGAGGAGAGAAAAAAAAAAAACAATAGTGTTCACCTGTGGCAACACTGAAGAAAGAAAAAACTTTAAGGGAACTGCTCACCTGGAATGGTTGTGAGAAGTCACAACCACCATCATCACAGAAAGCTTTCAACCAGACATCTGATATCCAGAGTTTCAGCAGACAAAAGAGAAGAGGAAAAAAAAAAAACAATAGTGTTTACCTGTGATAACTCTGCAGAAAAAAAAACTTAAGGGAATTGCTCACCTGGAATGGTTGTGAGAAGTCACAACCACTGTTATCACAGAAAGTACAACCGGACATCCGATATCCACAGTACAGCAGACAAGCCTTTCCAGACCCAGCAGACACTAACGTTTGGCTTCAGAATCTTGTAATGTATGTGATACAGTTCATATAGCGTCTTGTGCTTGGGTGCGATGAAAATACTTGAGACACAGGTTGGAAAAGAAAGTCTTGTATTGCTTCATACAAATTGGCAAAAATAAACACACAGGTTGCAAACACAGAAGCAGGAGACACAGCAGGCCAAAGTAATCTAAGTTCATCAATAACTCTCCACAACAGATTCAGATCTTCTTCTATGTTACCGCAAGTCCATGCAACCGTGAGGCTTTCAAGAGCAGAGTTCAGAGTCCACAAGAGCTCCAGAGTTTCTCAGTAGAAATGGCTGGAGTACAAAGTCCAAGGCTTCAGGAGTCAGAACACAGGTTCACTGCAGGCCAGACTCTGAAGCACTGACTGCTCAGGTGTGGCTGCCCAAGAAGCAAACGGAGAGAACCAGGGCGGGAACATGCAAGCTAGAAAACTCCATTTTAACTGAGGGCAAGATAGCTGCAGCAAAACAGAAAGCAAAATGGCCGACGAACAAACTGAGTTTCAGAAACAGATATACAGAACCTTACAAGTGTTTACCTGTGGTAACACTGCAGAAAAAAAAAACACTTAAGGGAATTGCTCACCTGGAATGGTTGTGAGAAGTCACAACCACTGTCATCACAGAAAGTACAACCGGACATCCGATATCCACAGTTACAGCAGACACAGCCTTTCCAGACCCAGCAGACACTAACGTTTTGGCTTCAGAATCTTGTAATGTATGTAGTACAGTTCATATAGCGTCTTGTGCTTGGGTGCGATGAAAATACATGAGACACAGGTTTGATATAGAAAGTCTTGTATTACTTCATACAAGTTGGCAAAAATAGTCACACAGTTTGCAGACACAGAAGCAGGAGACACAGCAGGCCAGAGTAATCTAAGCTCAGCAATCACTCTCCACAACAGGTTCAGGATCTTCTTCTCTGTTAGCGTAAGTCCATGCAAACGTGGGTCTTTCAAAGAGCAGGGTTCAGAGTCCACAAGTGCTTCAGAGTTCCTCAGTAGGAATAGCTGGAGTACAAGGTCCAAGGCTTTAGGAGTCAGGTCACAGGTTCACTGCAGGCTAGATTCTGAAGCACTGATTGCTCAGCTGTGGCTGCTTAAGAAGCAAAAGGAGAGAATCAGGGCGGGAACATGCAAGCTGGAAACTCCATTTTGACTGAGGGCAAGATAGCTGCAGCAAGACAGAAAGTAAAATGGCTGACGAACAAACTGAGTTTCAGGAACATGTACACAGAACCTTACACACAGACAGAAAATAGTATGAGCAAACGTTGGGGCCCAATCTTCCTAGAATGAAAAGGATAGGAAGGACACTTACTGCAATCCCAAAAAACCCTAAAAAGTACCAACTCTACTAATTACAAAAACACCTGAGATCACACGACCTCTACCACCTAAATTAGTTCTCTGGTGTAACAAAAGTAAGCCGCAGCAACTGAAAAAACTGGAAAAGGGAAATGAACAAATAAAAGAGACTCAGATAAACTGAGAGGAGCACAAGCCCCGGAGGGGACCTGGCTGACCTCCACAAGAGTGCATGAAACAATGCAAAAAGCAAGCACAAAAATACAAGCAGAAAAAATCTTATCTGTTAGCAGAAGATGCAGGCAAAACACAGCAAGCTTCCAAGTGAACCAGGAACAAAGTTGAGACAAGAACAATTGATCACCGGCAACCCTGATGGGAGGGAACCTCCCTTATATAAGACCAGTCTGTAACTCCTGATCGCCAATCTTCGCAATCTTCATTGAATGGTTCAGTACTGTTTGTAACCACCAGAGGGAGCTCCCGCTCAGAATTAATTTCTAACACATTCACAACAGTAACCCCCCCTTGAGGAGGGGTCACCGAACCCTCACTTGGGCAACCAGGTCGGTCAGGATGAGCTCTGTGATACGCACGGATCAGTCTCCTAGCATGGATGTCCGAAGCAAACACCCAAGAATTGTCCTCCTGACCATAACCTCTCCACTTAACCAAATACTGGAGTTTCCGTCTAGAAAAACGAGAATCCAATATTTTCTCAACCACATACTCCAGATTGCCCTCAACCAAAACAGGGTCAGGAGGCGCAGCCATAGGAACCACTGGCTCGACAAACCTCTTCAATAAGGACTTGTGGAACACGTTATGGATCTTAAATGTCCCTGGAAGAAGTAAACGAAAGGAAACAGGATTAAGAATCTCCATGATCTTATAAGGTCCAATGAATCTAGGCTTAAACTTAGGAGATGCAACTCTCATAGGGATATTTCTTGAGGACAACCAGACCAAGTCCCCCACTTCAAACCGAGGACCATCAGTCCTATGCCGGTTGGCAAACCGCTGGGCCCTTTCCTGAGAGAGGGACAACCTCTCCACTACCTGGTCCCAAATCTGCTGCATACGCTCCACAACAGAGTCTACACCCGGACAGACAGAAGCCTCTGTCTGTCCCGAAGAAAATCGAGGGTGAAACCCAAAATTGCAGAAAAATGGAGACATCAAAGTGGCAGAGCTAGCCCTATTATTAAGAGCAAACTCAGCCAAAGGCAAAAAAGAGACCCAGTCATCCTGATCAGCAGACACAAAGCATCTCAGATAAGTCTCCAATGTCTGGTTTGTTCTCTCAGTTTGTCCATTGGTCAGAGGATGAAAAGCCGAGGAGAAAGACAATTGAACACCAAGTTTAGAACAAAAAGTCCTCCAAAATCTGGAAACAAACTGGACTCCTCTGTCAGACACAATGTTCTCAGGAATGCCGTGTAACCGAACCACGTGCTGAAGGAATAAAGGCACCAATTCAGAGGGGAAGGCAACTTAGGTAATGGCACAAGATGTATCATTTTGGAAAACCTATCACAAATCACCCAAATAACGGTCATTTTCTGAGAAACAGGGAGGTCGGAAATGAAATCCATAGAGATATGGGTCCATGGTCTCTTGGGCACAGGCAATGGCATCAACAAACCACTAGAGCGAGAGCAAGGCTTGGAGCGAGAGCAAGTCCCGCAGGACTGCACAAATTCCCTGACGTCACGAGACAAAGTAGGCCACCAAAAGGACCGACTAACCAAGTCTCGGGTACCAAAAATTCCGGGATGACCGGCCAACGCGGAACAATGAATCTCAGACATCACACTCTTTTTTCACCGGTCTGGGACAAACAATTTCCCAATAGGGCAGCGCTCGGGTTTATCCTCCTGACACCCTTCCAGAGCCAGTCTCAAATTGGGCGAGATGGCGGAAAGAACTACACCCTCTTTCAAAATAACAGCAGGATCAGATAACTCAGGAGAATCCGCAAGGAAACTCCTCGATAGGGCATCCGCCTTAACATTCTTAGTGCCAGGAAGAAAGGAAACCACAAAATTAAAACGTGTGAAAAACAAGGCCCACCTGGCCTGTCTAGGATTAAGTCGCTTGGTTGATTCCAGATAAACCAGATTCTTATGGTCCATGAGGACCACCACCTGATGTTTGGCTCCGTCCAGCCAATGTCTCCACTCTTCAAAAGCCCACTTCATGGCCAATAACTCCCGATTACCCACGTCATAATTACGTTCAGTTGGAGAAAATTTTAGAGAGAAAAAGGCACAAGGGTTACTTTTAGACGTCTCTGGATCTCTTTGGGACAAAACGGCACCTGCCCCAATTTCAGAGGCATCAACCTCCACCTGAAATGGCAGAGAAACATCAGGCTGCCGTAGAACAGGAGCAGAAGTGAATCTCTGCTTAAGTTCCTGAAACGTAGAGACTGCCTCAGGAGGCCAATTCACCACATCAGAACCCTTCTTGGTCAAATCAGTCAATGGTTTAACAATAACAGAGAAATTACCAACAAATTTACGATAAAAATTGGCAAAACCCAAGAATCTCTGAAGAGCCTGTAATGAAGTAGGTTGGACCCAATCACAGATGGCCTGAACCTTGACCGGGTCCATTTCAATAACAGATGGGGACAAAATGAATCCCAGAAATGAGATCCTCTGTACGCCAAAAATACACCTTGATCCCTTCACATACAGAGCATTCTCTCTCAAATCTGGAACACAGTCCGAACATGTTTCACATGAGAGTCCCAGTCATTGGAAAAAATCAAGATATCATCCAAATAAACAATCAGAATTTTATCCACAAAATCCTGAAAATGTCATTCATGAAGGACTGGAAGACAGAAGGAGCATTAGTGAGCCCAAAGGGCATCACTAGGTACTCAAATGCCCCCCTGGGGTATTGAATGCCGTCTTCCATTCATCCCCATGCTTAATGCGAATAAGGTTATACGCCCCTGAGGTCAAGCTGGTAAACCAAGTAGCACCTTTCACCCTGGAAAACAGGTCAGAAATCAAGGGTAACGGATATTGATATTTCACAGTGATATTGTTCAAGAGACGATAATCAATACACGGCCTTAATGAACCATCCTTTTTGGCCACAAAGAAAAAACCAGCACCCAAGGGTGAAGAGGATGGTCTGATATGACCCTTCTCCAATGACTCCTTGATATAAGACCGCATAGCGTCATGTTCAGGTACAGACAAGTTAAAAAGGCGACCTTTAGGGAATTTACTACCAGGCACTAATTCAATAGCGCAGTCATAGCTCCTATGGGGGGGCAAGGATGCAGATTTACTTTCGCTAAACACATCAGAAAATCAGTCAAAAGTCAGGAACATCCTGAGCCTGGGGAGAGGCAGAAAAAACAGGAGTGTTGGCATTAACACATTGGCAGCCCCACTGGTTACAGACACAGATTTCCAATCCAAAACAGGATTATGAGACTGTAACCAAGGGAAACCTAGTACAATTATGTCATGCAGATTACAGGACACCAAAAATTTGCAACTCTCCTGATGATCAGGTTCAACCCTCATTATCACCTGAGTAGAGAACTGGGGTTTATTCTCACCAAAAGGGTAGAATCAACCCCCAGTAGGGGAATAGACTTCCGTGGGGGTTTATCAAGGGAAACCCACAACTTTAGAAAAATCAAAATCCATCAGGTTAATAGCTGCTCCGAATCAACAAAGCCGGGAGCAGAAAATGTGGACAGGGAGCAAATCAGGGTAACAGTCAACAGAAATTTAGTCTGAACACTACCCAAGACAACGAGCATGCAAAACGTCTTCCCCGCTTAGGGCAGACTGAATAGCATGAGAGGCGTCACCACAGTAGAAACACAACCATTGTGTTTTCGAAACTCATGACGCTGTGCCCCAGAATCCACTCTATCACACTGCATGGGTTCAAAGCTGGTTCACAAGGCAACACTATTCCACGCATACCTCTACGCTCACGCAAACGTCTGTCAATTTGAATGCTAATGACATAGAATCATTGAGACCAGAGGGAGCAGGGAAACCCACCATAACATCTTTTACATTCTCTGACAGACCCTTCCGAAAAAGGGGCTGCCAAAGCATCATCTTCCATTTGGTCAGGACTGCCCACTTACGAAATTTCTGACAGTATAACTCAGCGTCCTCAAGCCCCTGATTTAATGCCAACAAGGTTTTTTCAGCTTGATCAGTGACATTGGGTTCATCGTACAATAACCCCAGAGCCAGAAAAAATGCATCAACATTACTAAAAACAGGATCCCCAGGTGTCAGGGAAAAGCCCAATCCTGAGGATCGCCGAGCAGGAGAAGGATGACAATTTGAACCTGCTGTGCTGCGTTCCCTGAGGATTAGGTTTTAAGGCAAAAAACAACTTACAGTTATTTTTGAAATTTCAAAAATTTAGCTCGATCCCCTAAAAACAAATCTGGCATGGGAATCCTAGGTTCCCAACAGGCAACTCTGCAAGATAGATAGCAATACTCCGAACTTCAGTGGCAAGCTGATCACACGGGCCAGACAACTGTGAAAGTTGTTGAGAGAAAAAAAAATCCTCCTCAGCACTCAGAGAAACAGAGGGAAAAAAAAAATCTCTGACAACTCTGACAATCCCTTTTTATTTTTCCACACTATTTTTCTCTTCTGTGAGTACCATATAATTTTTAGTTTGGCCGGTGATACTGTTATGTTTTGGTAGCTGAGGAGAGCAGGCAAAAACGGCAATACACCAGAGAGGTTGGAATCTACTGGATTGCAGTACCCTGACTAACCACCACAAATAAAGGCAGCCGAGAGCGTACTAGGAATACATAGGATACATAGGAAGCCCCCAAACATGTAATGGCGGTTAGACAAGAGGAAATACAGACATAGACAGAAAATAGTATGAGCAAACGTTGGGGCCCAATCTTCCTAAAAAGATAAGGATAGGAAGGACACTTACTGCAATCCAAAAATACCCTAAAGTACCAACTTACTAATTACAAAAACACCTGAGATCACATGACCTCTACCACCTAAATTAGTTCTCTGGTGTAACAAAGTAAGCCGCAGCAACTGAAAAAATGGAAAAGGCAAATGAACAAATAAAAGAGACTCAGATAAACTGAGAGGAGCACAAGCCCCGGAGGGGACTGGTTGACCTCCACAAGAGTGCAGGAAACAATGCAAAAAGCAAGCAAAAAAATACAAGCAGAAAAATCTTATCTGTTAGCAGAAGATGCAGGCAAAACACAGCAAGCTTCCAAGTGAACCAGGAACAAAGTTGAGACAAGAACAATTGATCACCGGCAACCTGATGGGAGGGAACCTCCCTTATATAAGACCAGTCTGTAACTCCTGATCGCCATCTTCACAATCTTCATTGAATGGTTCCAGTACTGTTTGTAACCACCAGAGGGAGCTCCCGCTCAGAATTCATTTTAACACATTCACAACACGTCTCATGTCTGTGCAGATGGGGCACCATGTGAGAGTCGTCACCTTGCGATCACTGTGGCGTCGCATATCTGTGAATAGCTGGGGGACCATGCGAGAATCGTCACCTTGCGATCACAGTGGCGTCGCATATCTGTGAATAGCTGGGGGGACCGTGCGAGAATCGTCACCTTGCGATCACAGTGGCGTCGCATATCTGTGATTAGCTGGGGCACCATGCGAGAATGTCACCTTGCGAAACGCAGTGGCGTCTTTCGTCGGATTTGAGAACGCAAGTGGGGACAAAGGATTCCCTGGTAAATGTTGACCTTTATCTCCCAAATTTTTTTTTTATTTTTATCGCAATTTTTTAATCTTTCATATATGACTAAAAATATTTTTTATATATTTAAACTTTATATATGCAGCGGTGGTGTATTATGTGTTATTTTTTAAATTTTAAGGTTTGAACGCTATGAGACCATGGGCTTTAAAATAATTGTAAATTTTTGAAATTTTTTCATTTTATTTTTTTAACAATGAACTCCTATGACTGATGGAACTCCCATGACCCCGTGTGTGACAAGTAGATACAATGTAAAAAAAAATAAGACAACAAAAAACATTAGAAAAGATTTTAAAAATACAGCGCTGGTAACATGTCTCGTTGCCATCCCCATTACTCACTCCCCAATCTCACCCATCATTATCCCTTTCCCATATTGGTAAAATAATTGAAAAAAACACGAATGCATTTTTTAAAATAAAAATTTTTTACTATAAAAAGATTGTTAAAAAAAGACAAAAGTAAAAACATTCTCAAAAGCAAACTAGATCTGATGCGCCACTCATGCACCAGGCCATTAAAGTAATGGCAGTACTTGTCTCGGCCCGGGCCCTTTGCATCGTCCTTGCTCCTGCCTTGATTGACAGGTTGAAGGCCCGCAATAGCGGGATCATTGTCACGCCATTCTCCAAGCACCACGTCACCATTGCTGTCCGAGTCCATGAAGCCTGGCGGACTGTAAGTACCGCATCGTTGTTTCTTAGAAAATTGTGCAGCACACAACAGGCAACACACAGAGTCTATCGATTCCAGCTTCTGTTGATGGTGTGTGAAAAACCTGAAGCGGTTGGCCATTATGCCGAAGGCATTCTCCACAGGCTCCGTGCCCTAGACAGTCTGTAATTAAAAAAACGCTTTTCCCCTGTCAAGTCTTTTGTGGATACGGTTTCACAAGATGCTCATGAAGGGGGAAGGCTTCATCGCCCACAAACACAAAGTTTAGGTTGGCGGTGGTGTCCATGTTGGTTGGCAATTAGGTTTATTATTCAACAACCGTTCACCAAAACTTGTGTGCTCCAAACGCCACCATCAGAAACCCTCCATAATGCCAACATCAACGATAATAAATTCATAATTGGCATTAACAAGGGCCATGAGGATCCGCTGAAGTAGCCCTTGTAGTTATAGTAATAGGATCCGCTGTTGGCTGGTTGCGTGATCCGCACATTTTGCCATCAAGGCACCACCACAGTTTGGGAACTGCCAAATCCGTTCAAAATCAGAGGCATTAATTTTGCTATTCCGCCACTGATTTGGAAAAGGCATGTAGCTCCGTAAACTGCGGACGATGGCGTTTGCATGTCTTGGAATTAGTACTCCAAGCAGCGATCGAGAAACTGCAGCAGAAAATTGCAAATCCTTCATTGACGTCCGGTTGCAGAAATCGCAGCGTTTGCCAAACGTTCCTCTGCTGAAACAGCTGCACGCACCGGTATCCTGCCGTTCAATGAGTGGCCTCACACATTCCAGCAGGAGCTTGAATGAATCCCGACATCCGTAGATAATTCCGGAAATCCTGCGGATTCTTTTCCTGCAACTCCCTCACTAGATGCATGTGGGTGAATTTGGACCTCTGCTCCAGCCATTCTCTGGTCCACATGCGACACTTTCGTTTGGAGCACCCTCTTCCACCCGGCCTCTTCTTGTCGATCTGCCTCAAGTGCAACTGTCACAATCACACGCTCCGCGGTGGACAGGTTCATTATGTGCAATCTGTACGGTAAAGAAGAGAAAAGTTAATTACTAATTAATTTACTATTACTAAAGTGTTTAAACAAAATAAAATAAAGAGTAAAATAAAATATATATATAAAAAAAAAAATGTTTGTTAACTTTTCAGTTAACATTTAAAATACAGTTTCAAATGCCTAAAATGGTGGGGGGTGTAAAATAAATAAAAGCAGACGAAAAAAAAAATAAGGTCAAAAAACGTATCAAACAACATCACAAACAATATGTACCTTGAATCCAAATATCCTGAAGGATCCAAATCCAAATGGAAAAGATAAAGCGCTCTAGCGACTCAGACAGGATTGCAAAAACCACCACTGCGCCACAAACAGGATCGCAAAACTCCGACACACGATACTATCCTCGCAACAACGCCACAAAGCACCGTTGAGTCACCACAAGCTCTCTGGAAACAATGGATGGGGCGCAGTTATTATAGCTGAGGTGATGTTGTGGTCCCAATCAAGCTGAAGGGCGTTAACTAAAGAAAACCAGTCCCTCCTGCGCCGCTGACTAATGCGTCGTCAACGAGGTCGCACATCGTTCACAAAAGGTGCCAAAACACAGCGATTCAGGTTCACCAGCGGGACGCCAACGGTCAAATAAGGCCCAAACCGTTCGTGCACGACCAACGACATCACAGCAGGGGCCACATCGCTGCTACATGCCACACACAGCGACGTCGCTAACGAGGAATCGCTAAATAGTGACGTAGTAACGATGTCGTTAGCGATCTCGTTAGCGATCTCGCTTAGTGTGGCATACCCTATAAGTGGAGCTCATGCTTATGATGGCGCCGTGCTGCGCTTACCAGCCGTGTGTATTCTCAAAACACTGAAGGACTTTACAGAGGTCTTTCAGCTCTGTAAACTAAAGTGTACAGAGCCACAACAAGATAAAAATACCAAAGTGACTTATTGTAAGACCATAATTAATATATTAAGGGCAAATAGTAAACACAGATGAAAATTCAGAGTGAACCAGTGATAATTCAAGTGGATTATATAAATGTATATATTTATAAAATTTATAATAAATGCATAATATAAAAAACTTCAAAATGATCATGTGTAATGTCTGTAAATCATACAGAAAAATGTGCAAATAACAATTTAAAGTGCAAAAGTGCAGTAAACCAGTGAGTGGAAAGGAATTTAATCTGCAAAGTCCTTTATATATATAAAATTGCCAGAATATGCCAGAAATTATGGCTCCCAAAATCATTAAAAAACTCAAATAATACTATTATCAGTGGTGGTGTGGCGTTGCGCTTCCCAAACGCATGTTTCAGAGTTTTTTCTTCATCATTTTTTCATTCCTTCCCCTGATGAAGGAAAGAACTCCGAAACGTGCGTTGGGGACATAAGTCACTTGGTATTTTTATTCTTGTTGTGGCTCTGTACACTTCTAGTTGACAGTGTTTTTACCATTTTATTCTTATGTGTCAATTCTTTGATATTTAATAAAGATTATTACAATTGTAAACCCTCTTGTCATATCTAATATATACTTTAGATTTATTTTCTTTCAGAATTGTTTTTTTCTAGTACTGTCTCCGATGGCCTGCCATTCACTCTTTTAGCAGTAATATAACAACAATATATGTTTCTGATTGTTTATTAGCTATAATTACTGCTATACGATTAATCAGCTTTGACCAGTGCACACCCGACAACTCCATGTCTGCCCTCAAACTACCTGCCTGTATTTCCCCCATAAAATGCATTACAGCCTGCTCTGTTCGCACAGCCTCTCAACCATGTGCATGGTGGAGTTCCACCTGTTTTGCAACGTCTATGTTAGGTGGTGCTTGGGGAGGTTGAGCGATTGCTGCAGCTTCTGCATGCGATGGAGTCTACGGGCGAGCGACGGATGTGCGAGCACAGTCTTCGCACTTTATGGAGCAGGTCAGTTAATCAGGATAATTATTTAAGAAGCACTGCAACACCAGGTTCAATGTGTGAGCCATGCAAGGTATGTGAGTTTTGCCAGGGTTATGGCCGCCACAAAATTCGGCCGTTTCACTGCTCCCTTGCCTGGTCAAGATGGACAAACCAGCCATGACTCAGTTTTCACTGAAATTGGGCCCGTAATCCGCAGTGTTTTTTGCTGTCCCCCAAAGATATCTCTTTGAAACAGCCTGCAGACCTTCCACTAGCTGTTCGTAGGGGGATACTTCGTGTGCAACACTGGCAGTGCGGATGGAGTGTCGTGGACTGGCTCGTCACCACCTTTTCTTCTGGAGGAGGAGGGGGTCGAACGCCACAACCCAAATGTTGCTATACCATGGGGTAGGGATCATTTCCCACCCCAGCTGTCCCTTGGACCCGCATCCACCCAAAATTAAAAGCAGTGCGCAGTATGGACAGTAAGGATGGCCATGCCTACTGGCCCATTGTTTGAGGTGCACCTTTCCCTGATGATTGATTGCTTGAGGCATGGGGCAATGTGGTCTTTCACATGCAGGTTGAGGGGGGTGGCTTTTCTAGAAAATAAGTGGGATGGGGAGGTCTACGTGGGACAGGAGTTCATGGTTCTCGGAACGGTGCCTTTCAACCAAAAGGGGGGCTCACTCTAATGAGATTTGTTTTGCAATGCAGGCGTTTAAACCAGTGTAGCGGATGAGATTCTGGTACTTTTTTTCTACTCAGAGTGTTTGGGGGGTGAGGGATTGGATCTCTGGTGAAATATAGTTGGACATGATGATGAGGGGGGTTGGGGATGGTGGGGGGGTGGGGATGGCCTGAGCAGCTTTGTACAAAAAAAATTTTATTTCCTGATGCTTTGGGGCCCTTTCGATGACACCCCAACATTTCTTTTTGGTG
>JARQOD010003648.1:0-62630 GCA_033576555.1 Oophaga sylvatica
GCTGAGTTATACTGTCAGAAATTCCGAAAATGGGCAGTCCTAACCAAATGGAATGATGATACTTTGGCAGCCCTTTTTCGGAAGGGGCTGTCAGAGAATGTAAAAGATGTTATGTAGAGTTGAGCGATACTTTCCGATATTCAAAAGTATCGGAATCGGAATGGTATCGCCGATACCATTAAAATATCGGCGATACCCGATACCGATACCGGAAATCCAATGTAAGTCTATGGGAACAAAATATCGTAACTAAAAAAACCTCTTTCTTTCCTTGTAAACACTAAATATACACACATAGAATACATATTATATATATATATACATGTCATTGTGACATATATATATATATATATATATACATATATTTATAGTTTATACACTTCTACATAGTAAAATAGCCTCTGATTCAATTGCCGGGTAAAGCCGGCTTTTGTGAAAAGACAGAAGCACCCGACATGAAATGACACTTGGTTTACAAAGAGTTAACCATGTCTTTTCATGTAGTTTGATATCTGATTTGCACAAACAATTACATGAGTGTAAGTGTGCAAAATTTCACACCTGTAGGGGTTAATTAAAGGTGTAAATTCGTTGTAAAAAAAACGGACTTTTTTGCTACGAATTTATACCTTTAATTAACCCCTAATTAATTTAATTTAATTCAATTACCCCTTGTTTGTGCAAATCAGATATCAAACTACATGAAAAGACATGGTTAACTCTATGTAAACCAAGTGTCATTTCATATCGGGTTCTGCATTTTCACAAAAGCCGGCAATTGAATTAGCGGCTATTATACTATGTAGAAGTGTATGAACTATAAATATAAATATATATATATATATATATATATATATATATATATATATGTGTCACAAATTCAATGACATGTATATATATATATGAGGTGTAAAATTGCTGAAAAAAAATGCGTGGGCTCCCGCCCTATTTTCGCAACCAGACAGACAAAGCCAGTGAGTGGGGGCAGATAATAATAGCCCAGAGAGGGACCATTATTTTTGCCCCCCCCTGGCTACTAACATCTAGCCCCCAGACACCCCAGAAAAGACAAATCTATAATTAGATTCGCCCTTTCTGGCACTTTGCCCGTCTATTCCCATTGCCCTGTAGCGGTGGCGAATGGGTTAATATGGGGTTAAAGCCACCTTGCTATTGAAAGGTGACCTTAAGCCAGGTTAATAATTGAGAGCTGTCAATTAGACAACTATCAATTATTAATCCTATTGCATGAAATAAAAATAAAACACACACACTTTAATTAAAAATCATTTTAATGAAATAAAGACACATGTTTTTGACCATCTTTTATTTTACTGCAAAAACCATTTCCTGTAATAAAAATAAAATAAAAAAGCAAAATTATTCTTACCTATCCCATGCACAGTCAGGTCCCACGGTGTAATCCTTCAGAAAGGGTTAATGTTTACTGCAGGGACCGCAGCTAATGCTGCAGCCTCACAGTAAACCCCCAAATGAATGAGTTCCTCTCCTGGCTGACAGGAGAGGAAGTGGAAAGCTTAATTGATCGCTTTCCACTTTCACTTCAGGTCAGCCAGGGACACAATCAGTGACGTCAGAGGGAACTGATTAACAAAAATAGGGGTTCCTTCGAAAAAAAAATGGCGTGGGGTCCCCCCTATTTTTGTTAACCAGCCTGATGAAGCAGACTGCTGAGGCATGGTATTTAAGGCTGTTAGGGAGCCAATATCCATGGACCTTGCCAGCAGCGTCGGACTGGAGTACCTTGGGCCCACCAGAGAAAAATTATTCTTGGGGCCCACCATCATACTTCCCAACCTTTGAAGAAGGGAAAGAGGGACAAAGGCTGTGGCACGCTGTGCCTGCTGCAGCAAATTTTAGGCCATGCCACGTTGCACCACAGACTGTCCAGGAGTTGGTGGATGCTTTAGTCCAGGTGTGGGAGGAGATCCCTCAGGAGACCATCCGTCGTGCTCATCAGGAGCATGCCCAGAAGTTGTAGGGAGGTCATACAGCATACCTCCCAAATTTTGAAGACAGGAAAGAGGGTTAAAGGCTGCGGCGTGCTACGCGCGCCGCTGCAAATTTTAGGCCACGCCCCGACCACACCCATTTCACAGCTAATCACACCCATATCCTCGCCCCAAGCGTACCCATTTAGCACTGCTGATCACACTGACTGGTAATGAGGGCACAGTGGCTGGTACTGAGGAAAAGAAAGAAAGAGCAGCGAGAGAGAAAGAACAAGCAGAGAAAGAAAGAGAGGAAAGAAAGAAAAGAGAGAGAGAAAGAAAGAACAGAGAGAAAAAAGAACAGAGAGCGAGAAGGAAAGAACAGAGAGCGAGAAAGACTAGAGAGAGAAAGAAAGACTAGAGAGAGAGCCAGAGGCGTAGCTAGGGTTTTGGTTTAGTGGGGGCGAAACTTCTGAGTGGGCCCCTAATCAGAGAACCTCAACAAATGACCGCGCTGTTGCCAAAAATAATCTATATATAAAAAGACCAATATTGATATTACCGCCATATGGTCTGTGGTAAATAATACCAGTCCTACAGAACATATAATAGATTACAGCACAGGTACAGATAATGACTTACCGCTGATGTTCTTTCTAATGGAATTGTTCACTTTTCATGTCTTTTCCATCTGGCCCAGACCGACATGACGACTTCTCCAGCCAGGACTCGACTGCAGAGATTACAACAAAGACACATTTCACTTCTCATATTTTTAGCACTGTCACGGTCACCAATTGGACTATTCTCAACCTGCACAAACTACTCATCCTGCTGATACCCCAATACTGAGCCGCTGCTGCCATATGTGTCCCTATTTCTGCACCTGATACCCCAATACTGAGCCGCTGCTGCCGTATGTGTCCCTATTACTGCACCTGATACCCCAATACTGAGCTGCTGCTGCCATATGTGTCCCTATTTCTGCACCTGATACCCCAATACTGAGCCGCTGCTGCCGTATGTGTCCCTATTACTGCACCTGATACCCCAATACTGAGCTGCTGCTGCCGTATGTGTCCCTATTACTGCACCTGCTGTGTGGTTCTGTGTGACCTCTAAATTTTAAAGCACCCCTCTAGAATATAGTAATGCCGGGTGCAAGTGCCCTAGAAAACAGTGCCCACATTTTGTCCCCTAGACTGTAATAATGCCCTGTGTGCCCCTTTGACAGTCACAGTAACCCGAGTTCCCCTATAACAATAAGTGTCCACTTTACATTTAATAATGTCCCAAGTCTCCCCCTGTACATCTCCCCTATACACAGAATAATGCCCCTCACTGGATATATACTGACCCCTTAATGTCCCCAAACTATTTAATGGGTCCAACACTGTATGATGGCCCCTAGATAGCATCCATACAGCATAATACACCAGATAGTCCTCAATATAGTATAATGCACCCCCATAGGCAGCCTCTATATTATAATAAACCCCCATAGGCAGAGTCTATAATATAATGCACCACCATAGGCAGCCGCTATATTATAATGCACCCCATAGGCAGCCTCTGTAGTATAATGCATCCCCATAGGGAGTCTCTGTAGTATAATGCACCCCAATATGGAGCCTCTGTAGTATAATGCAGCCCCCATATACAGCCTCTGTAGTATAATGCACCCCCATATACAGCCTCTGTAGTATAATGCACCCCCATTAAAAAAAAAAAAAAACAATACTCACCTCCCGGCTCCTGTGCTGCTCACTGTTCTCCCTCTCTGCGTCTGACAGCGGGCGCCGGCAGGTGATGTCATCGCGCCCGCTGTCAGACGCTGAGAGGGGGATTATGGGAGAGAAGGAGCGCTCGCTCCTTCTCTCTCTATGCGGTCAGCTGTATCGGCTGGATGCCGATACAGCTGACCCTCCGATGACGGGTGGGGGGCCCACTGCTGGTACCGGGCCCCCCCACCGGCTGTTCAGGCCCCATAGCTTCCGGGCGGCAGAGCAGGGAGAGCGATTCTCCCTGCTCTGCTGCAGAATGTAACTGTATCGGCGTGCTGTGCACGCCGATACAGTTACTGTAGCGTAGCTCCGGGTGGGCCCCCTCAGAGCGCGGGGCCCGGGGCCACCGCCCCCTCTGCCCCGCGACCTATCCTTTCAAATCAGGGCCCACCACGCAGGAGCTGGGGCCCACCGGAGGTTTCTCCGGTGTCCCGGTGGCTCAGTCTGACCCTGCTTGCCAGCCTGATAATACCAGGCCACAGCAGTCTGCTTATCTTTGCTGGTTAACAAAAATAGGGGATCCCCTCGAAAAAAATTGGCGTGGGGTCCCCCCTATTTTTGTTAACCAGCCAGATGAAGCAGACCGCTGAGGCCTGGATTTTCAGGCTGTTAAGGAGCCAAGATCCATGGACCTTGCCAGCCTGATAATACCAGGCCACAGCAGTCTGCATATCTTGGCTGATTAACAAAAATAGGGGATCCCCTCGAAAAAAATTGGCGTGGGGTCCCCCCTATTTTTGTTAACCAGCCAGATGAAGCAGACCGCTGAGGCCTGGTTTTTCAGGCTGGTAAGGATCCAATATCCATGGACCTTGCCAGCCTGATAATACCAGGCCACAGCAGTCTGCTTAGCTTGGCTGGTTAACAAAATAGGGGATCCCCTCGAAAAAAAAAAAAACGGCATAGGGGTCCCCCTATTTTGTTAACCAGCCAAGTAAAATGCAGACTGCTGTGGCCTGGTATTAAAAGACTGTCAAGGCCCATGGATTTTGGCCCTCAACAGCCTGATAATACCAGGCTACAGCAGCCCCACATTTGGGGTAATAAGGGGTTAATGTCACCGTTGATTGCACGGTGATAATAAGCCCGGTTAATAATGGAGAGGCGTCAATAAGACACCAATCCATTATTAATCCCAAAGTTTTTAAATGTTTAAAAAAAAGACACAGCAAGAAAAAAGTCTTTTAATGAAATAAAAGAGACAACACAGTTTTCATTAATTTTATTATACTCTCATTCCTGCGACGCCATCGATCTCCTGTAAAAAAAAAAAAAACAAACCAACAGTATACCACCTGTCCGACGCAGTCCATAGTAACGAGTGTCCCACGACGATCCAGCTCTGCTACATCGGAATGCCAGGCAGAGCCTGACATCCCGGCGCAGCACAGCTGATTACCTGCTTCTCCGGCGGTGACGTCATCGGACTGCTTTACGGCCGCGATTACCCAGCAGTCACTGCAGTTATCGTGAGAAACTGCATGTGACCGCCAGGGAGAAGAGGATGGCGGCCATCAAGCAGTCCAGGATGTGACCGCCGGAGATCTTCTGCCGGGTAAGTGCCGCTGACTCCTAACAGACCCTACCGACGGACACTGACAGTGACAGTGACATTCCGATTCCGGTATCCGATATGACGAAAATATCGGTACTCGGAATCGGAATTCCGATACAGCCAATATCGGCCGATACCCGATATTTGCAGTATCGGAATGCTCAACACTAATGTTATGGTGGGTTTCCCTGTTCCCTCTGGTCTCAATGATTCTATGTCATTAGCGATTCAAATTGACAGACGTTTGCGTGAGCGCAGAGGTATGCGTGGAATAGTGTTGCCTTGTGAGCCAGCTTCTGAACCCATGCAGTGTGATAGAGTGGCTTCTGGGGCACAGCGTCATGAGTTTCGAAAACGCAATTGGTTATGTTTCTATTGTGGTGACGCCTCTCATGCTATTTCTGTCTGCCCTAAGCGGGGAAGACGTTTTGCACGCTCAGTTGTCTTGGGTAGTGTTCAGACTAAATTTCTGTTGACTGTTACCCTGATTTGCTCCCTGTCCACATTTTCTGCTCAGACTTTTGTTGATTCGGGAGCAGCTATTAACCTGATGGATTTTGATTTTGCCAAACATTGTGGGTTTCCCTTGATACCCCTACGGAAGTCTATTCCCCTACTGGGGATTGATTCTACCCCTTTGGCTGAGAATAAACCCCAGTTTTCTACTCAGGTGATAATGAGGGTTGAACCTGATCATCAGGAGAGTTGCAAATTTTTGGTACTGTATAATCTGCATGACATTATTGTACTAGGTTTCCCTTGGTTACAGTCTCATAATCCTGTTTTGGATTGGAAATCTGTGTCTGTGACCAGTTGGGGCTGCCAATGTGTTAATGCCAACACTCCTGTTTTTTCTGCCTCTCCCCAGTCTCAGGAAGTTCCTGACTTTTTGACTGATTTTTCTGATGTGTTTAGCGAAAGTAAATCTGCATCCTTGCCCCCCCATAGGAGCTATGACTGCGCTATTGAATTAGTGCCTGGTAGTAAATTCCCTAAAGGTCGCCTTTTTAACTTGTCTGTACCTGAACATGACGCTATGCGGTCTTATATCAAGGAGTCATTGGAGAAGGGTCATATCAGACCATCCTCTTCACCCTTGGGTGCCGGTTTTTTCTTTGTGGCCAAAAAGGATGGTTCATTAAGGCCATGTATTGATTATCGTCTCTTGAACAAGATCACTGTGAAATATCAATATCCATTACCCTTGATTTCTGACCTGTTTTCCAGGGTGAAAAGTGCTACTTGGTTTACCAAGCTTGACCTCAGGGGGCGTATAACCTTATTCGCATTAAGCACGGTGATGAATGGAAGACAGCGTTTAATACCCAGAGGGGCATTTTGAGTACCTAGTGATGCCCTTTGGGCTCACTAATGCTCCTTCCGTCTTCCAGTCCTTCATGAATGACATTTTCAGGGATTTTGTGGATAAATTTCTGATTGTTTATTTGGATGATATCTTGATTTTTTCCAATGACTAGGACTCTCATGTGAAACATGTTCGGACTGTGTTCCAGATTTTGAGAGAGAATGCTCTGTATGTGAAGGGATCAAACTGTCTTTTTGGCGTACAGAGGATCTAATTTCTGGGATTCATTTTGTCTCCATCTGTTATTGAAATGGACCCGGTCAAGGTTCAGGCCATCTGTGATTGGGTCCAACCTACTTCATTAAAGGCTCTTCAGAGATTCTTGGGTTTTGCCAATTTTTATCGTAAATTTATTGGTAATTTCTCTGTTATTGTTAAACCATTGACTGATTTGACCAAAAAGGGTTCTGATGTGGTGAATTGGCCTCCTGAGGCAGTCTCTGCGTTTCAGGAACGTAAGCAGAGATTCACTTCTGCTCCTGTTCTATGGCAGCCTGATGTTTCTCTGCCATTTCAGGTGGAGGTTGATGCCTCTGAAATTGGGGCAGATGCCGTTTTGTTCCAAAGAGATCCTGAGACCTCTAAAAGTAACCCTTGTGCCTTTTTCTCTCGAAAATTTTCTCCAACTGAACGTAATTATGACGTGGGTAATCGGGAGTTATTGGCCATGAAGTGGGCTTTTGAAGAGTGGAGACATTGGCTGGAGGGAGCCAAACATCAGGTGGTGGTACTCACGGACAATAAGAATCTGGTTTATCTGGAATCAGCCAAGCGACTTAATCCTAGACAGGCCAGGTGGGCCTTGTTTTTCACACGTTTTAATTTTGTGGTTTCCTATCTTCCTGGCACTAAGAATGTTAAGGCGGATGCCCTCTCGAGGAGTTTCCTTGCGGACTCTCCTGAGTTATCTGATCCTGCTGTTATTTTGAAAGAGGGTGTAGTTCTTTCCGCCATCTCGCCCAATTTGAGACTGGCTCTGGAAGGGTGTCAGGAGGATAAACCCGAGCGCTGCCCTATTGGGAAATTGTTTGTCCCAGACCGGTGGAAGAAGAGTGTGATGTTTGAGATTCATTGTTCCGCGTTGGCCGGTCATCCCGGAATTTTTGGTACCAGAGACTTGGTGAGTCAGTCCTTTTGGTGGCCTACTTTGTCTCGTGACATCAGGGAGTTTGTGCAGTCCTGTGGGACTTGCTCTCGCTCCAAGCCTTGCTCTCGCTCTAGTGGTTTGTTGATGCCATTGCCTGTGCCCAAGAGACCATGGACCCATATCTCTATGGATTTATTTCCGACTTCCCTGTTTCTCAGAGAATGACCGCTATCTGGGTGATTTGTGATAGGTTTTCCAAGATGATACATCTTGTGCCATTACCTAAGTTGCCTTCCTCCTCCGAATTGGTGACTTTGTTCCTTCAGCACGTGGTTCGGTTACACGGCATTCCTGAGAACATTGTGTCTGACAGAAGAGTCCAGTTTGTTTCCAGATTTTGGAGGACTTTTTGTTCTAAACTTGGTGTTCAATTGTCTTTCTCCTCTGCTTTTCATCCTCAGACCAATGGACAAACTGAGAGAGCAAACCAGACATTGGAGACTTATCTGAGATGCTTTGTGTCTGCTGATCAAGATGACTGGGTCTCTTTTTTGCCTTTGGCTGAGTTTGCTCTTAATAATAGGGCTAGCTCTGCCACTTTGATGTCTCCATTTTTCTGCAATTTTGGGTTTCACCCTCGATTTTCTTCAGGACAGACGGAGGCTTCTGTCTGTCCGGGTGTTGACTGTTGTGGAGCGTATGCAGCAGATTTGGGACCAGGTAGTGGAGAGGTTGTCCCTCTCTCAGGAGAAGGCCCTGCGGTTTGCCAACCGGCATAGGACTGATGGTCCTCGGTTTAAAGTGGGGGACTTGGTCTTGTTGTCCTCAAGAAATATCCCTATGAGAGTTGCATCTCCTAAGTTTAAGCCTAGGTTCATTGGACCTTATAAGATCATGGAGATTCTTAATCCTGTTTCCTTTCGTTTACTTCTTCCAGGGACATTTAAGATCCATAACGTGTTCCACAAGTCCTTATTGAAAAAGTTTGTCGAGCCAGTGGTTCCTATGGCTGTTCCTCCTGACCCTGTTTTGGTTGAGGGCAATCTGGAGTATGTGGTTGAGAAAATATTGGATTCTCGTTTTTCTAGACGGAAACTCCAGTATTTGGTTAAGTGGAGAGGTTATGGTCAGGAGGACAATTCTTGGGTGTTTGCTTCGGACATCCATGCTAGGAGACTGATCCGTGCCTATCACCGAGCTCATCTTAACCGACCTGGTTGCACAAATGAGGGTTCGGTGACCCCCTCCTCAAGGGGGGGTACTGTTGTGAATGTTTTGGAAATTAATTCTGAGTAGAAGCTCCGTCTGGTGGTTACAAACAGTACTGAACCATTCAATGAGGATTGGCAATCAGGAGTCACAGAGTGGCTTGATATAAGGGAGGTTCCCTCCCATCATGGTTGCCGGTGAGCAATTGTTCTTGTCTCAACTGTGGTTCCTGGTTCACTTGGAAGCTTGCTGAGTCTTGCCTCTTCTTCTGCTTTCAGATAAGATATTTCCTGTTTTTTTTTTTGTGCTTACCATTTGCACATTTCTCTGCATTTCTGTGAGGTTAGCCAGGTTCCCCCCCCCCCCCCGGGGGGCTTGGGCTCCTCTCAGTTCCGCGGAGCCACTGTTATTTGTTCATTTGCCTTTTCCAGTTTTTTCAGTGGCTGCGGCTTAGTTTTGTTACACCAGAGAACTGATTTAGGTGGTAGAGGTCGTGTGATCTCAGGTGTTTTTGCAATCAGTAGCGTTGGCATTTTTTAGGGTTTTTTTTGGGATTGCAGTAAGTGTCCTTCCTATCCTTTTCTGTCTAGGAAGATTGGGCCCCAACGTTTGCTCATACTATTTTCTGTCTGTGTCTGTATTTCCTCTTGTCTAACCGCCATTACATGTTTGGGGGCTTCCTATGTTCTTTGGGGATCTGCTCCGGGGCAGATAGCTTTCCTCTTTCTATCTTTAGGTGTAGTTAATCTCTCAGGCTGTGACGAGGCGTCTAGGACCAACGTAGGAATGCTCCACGGCTGCCTTTAGTTGTGGTGGTTAGTCAGGGTACTGCAATCTAATAGATTCCAACCTCTCTGGTGTATTGCCATTTTTGCCTGCTCTCCTCAGCTACCAAAACATAACAGATACCCCTATTCCTTTGCTGGGCATTGATTATGATTATTGATTAACCCTTGTGCCTTTTTCTCTCGAAAATTTTCCCCAGCGGAACTGTCACGTCACCGTTGGATTCAGTGGCTGGTGTTACTGCCTCGGCCGCTGGGAGGCGCCTGACTCAGGCGTCTGGTGGGCGTAGGCTTCGCTCTGCTGTCAAAGGTGAAGTTGTTGGTGTCAGTCATGCATCACCATCTGGCCTGGTTCTGGGGGCGGTTCAGATGAGGTTATCAGACTGTGAGCCTGTGAGAGGTAGCCATGCCTTCAAATGCCTTGGAGCCTGGCTTGCAAGCCGCCAGATATAGTCTTGGTTTCCCCAGTGTGCTAGTTTGCTTTGCTATTGTATTTCTGACCTTTGCCTGGATTTCTGACTGTTCTACTGCCTGCCGATTTTGTACCTTTGCTGCCCGCCTGGTTTTGACTTTAACTTTAGCCTGAATTTCTGACCCTTCTTCTGCCTGCCGATTTTGTACCTTTGCCGCCCTCCTGGTTTTGATCTTTGGACTTCTGACTTCGCAATTGGGCTCGCTTTTTATTCCCTTCCTAGCGTCCATCCTACTCCGGTCCACTGCTCTCATAGGCAGCTACCTACTGGGCTTCGCTGTAATTCCAGATCCCTGTATAGTGGTAAAGGGTCTCGGGGTTTCTCGGGGTGCTGTCTTACCTGCAGTTCAGACCTGCCGTGAGCAGACGTCACATTATATCTGGTCCATATAAAAAAAATTGTTTTTATATATATGAAAGCATTTCCTAACCCTTTCTCTGAATTTTTTTTCCTTCATCCCCTTTTCTGAGTTGATTGGGTTGCTAAAGCACCTGTGTCCGGCTTCATTGTTCAGTCCTCATCTCCTATTAACATGCTGCACAAGCCACAGTCTGGAGAGCTTTGGCAGAACACTGGACGTCAGAAGCCTTCACTACCTGGACGTCAGCACCTGGGTAGCGCTGGCTATGCCTGCCCAGGTGCCCAGGTATTGCCCGCTGATGCGGCCAAAGTCCTTTTACCTACTTCTTTGTCTTATTTCAAGAAATCTGTGTGTGTGGAGGCTTATGTGGATAGTGGTTCAGAAGGTAATTTCATAGATTTCCTGGTAGTGAGAAATCTTGGTGTACCACTGCTAAAGCTTAATGCGCCCATTAAAACCACTGCTATTAATGGCACTCCTATCGTCCAGAATGGAGTGGAATTTATCACTGAGGAAATATCAATGTCAGTGGGATCGTTACATGCTGAACATGTGTCATTTTTTGTTATCCACAATTTATCATCCGCTGTTGTTCTGGGTATGCCATGGTTACGCAAACATAATCCAGTCATTGACTGGCACTTGGGTGATATCGTGCGCTGGAGCCCAGAGTGTCAGGATAAGTGTATATCGTTATCAGTGAACCAAGTTAAGGTCACAACTCCTCCCTTTAGACCCCATGCTGTTGTGAATGGGTTTGAGATGAGTTCTGAGCAGAGGCTTCCTCTGGTGGTTACAAGCGGTGCTGGTCTGTCCAGTGAAGATTGTGAGGACTGGGAATCAGGTGTTACTGACTGGTCTTATATAAGGGAGTCACCTTCCCATCAGGGTTGCCGGTGATCAATTGTTCTGGTCTGAATCCTTCATTCCTGTTTCCCTTGTAGCCTGCTGTGTCGTGTCTGCATCTCCTGCTAACAGATAAGACATTTTCTTCTTTTTGTTTTTGTGCTATATTTTTGCATTTTTGTCCTGCACTTCTGTGGGGGCCTTCAGGGTCCCCTCCGGGGGCTTTTGCCCTCTCAGTTTAGTTCAGCCACTTATGTATGTACTTTTGCTTTTTCCAGTTTTTTCAGTGGCTGCTGTTTTGATTTTGTTACACCAGAGAACTAATTTAGGTGGTAGAGGTCGTGTGATCTCAGGTGTTTTTGAAATTAGTGGTGTTGGTGCTTTTCAGGGTTTTCTGGGATTGCAGTAAGTACCCTTCCTATCCTTTTCTATTTAGTTAGTTTGGGCCCCAGCGTTTGCTCATACTATTTTCTTTCTGTGTCAGTATTTCATCTTGTCTAACCGCCATTACATGTTTGGGGGCTTTCTATTTCTTTGGGGTTCTGCTCCGGGGCAGATAGCTTTCCTATATCTATCTTTAGGTGTAGTTAGTTTCTCAGGCTGTGACGAGGCGTCTAGGACCAACGTAGGAACGCTCCACGGCTGCCTCTAGTTGTGGTGGTTAGTCAGGGTACTGCAATCTCATAGTTTCCAACTGCTCTGGTGTATTGCCTTTTTTTACCTGCACTCCTCAGCTACCAAATCATAACACCATGCATTCAGAGATTATGAGGATGTATTTTCTGTGTGGAATCAGAGAAATAACCCCCTCATAGAAAGTACGATTGCCCCATAGACTTAGTACCAGGTTCTCGCCTCCCTAAGGGGAGAATATTTAACCTCTCTGGTCCAGAACGTCAGGCCATGAAAGACTACATAACAGACAGTTTGCGAAAAGGGTTCATTAGACCATCCACCTCGCCAGTGGGGGCCGGGTTCTTTTTTGTGGAAAAGAAAGATGGTGGTCTCAGACCTTGCATTGATTACCGTGAGTTAAACGCAATCACTGTGAAAAATCAGTATCCGCTTCCACTCATTCCTGATCTATATAATCAGCTGTTGGGAGCCCGTTGGTTTACTAAACTTGACCTCCGAGGAGCATATAATCTTGTCCAGGTATAAGAAAGGGATGATTGAGTTCAGAATTTTAGAATTTTGTGAACAAGATTTTCAGAGACATTAGTGGTGTTTATGTAGTCGTTTATTTGGACGATATCCTGATTTACTCTTCTGACATTGTGACGCACGTCCAACACGTCCGTTCTGTCCTCCAGAGACTCAGAGAGCATTCTTTATTCGCCAAATGGGAGAAATGTGTCTTCATGATGGAGGAGATACAGTTTCTGGGGTATATTTTGTCACCTGAAGGGTTTCGCATTGATCCTTCTAAAATTCAACCCATTAAGGAATAGGTACAACCCCAGTCTCTAAAGGCACTGCAGCGATTTTTGGGTTTTGCTAACTACTATCGTAAATTTATTAAAGGTTTTTCCGAGATAGCCAAACCACTCACTGATTTGACTCGGAAAGGGGCGGATGTGGTTAACTGGAAGCCTGAAGCAATTCAGGTATTTTCTGCTTTAAAGAAATGTTTTTCCTCTAACCCGATATTGGTTCAGCCTGATCTGGACCGCCCCTTTATTGTAAAGGTAGATGCCTCTGAAATTGGAGTCGGGGCAGTGCTATCGCAAGGCACTGCATCCCTCACTCAACTTTGTCCCTGTGCCTTCTTTTCCCGAAAATTCTCTCCCACCGAGAGTAATTATGATATAGGTAATCGAGAATTGTTGGCAATCAAATGGCCTTTGAGGAATGGCGCCACTTCCTCGAAGGTGCCAAACATAGGATCACTGTAATTACTGACCACAAGAACCTGACCTACTTGGAGTCAGCAAAAAGACTGAATCTCAGACAGGCAAGTGGGCCTTGTTCTTTTCTAGGTTTGATTTTGTGATTACTTTTCGACCGGGTACTAAAATGTAAGGGCTGATGCCCTTTCTCAAAGTTTTTGCCCCTCACAGGTCGAGGACTCTGAACTGACTCCAATACTAGCCAAGGGAATTGTTATGTCAGCTGTATCCTAGGATCTTCTGGAAGAAATCCGTAGATCCCCAGAGCAGGCACCTGACACAATTCCTCCCCAAAAACTATTTGTCCCGGCCACATTCCGCCTTCAAGTTCTGAAGGAATCACATGATTCCGTCCTTGCAGGGCATCCAGGCATCTTTAAAAACATCATCAGACTTGTAACTAGGAATTTTTGGTGGCCAACTGTAGTAAAGGACTGTAAGGACTATGTACTGGCCTGTGAAACCTGTGCTCACGCTAGGTCTCCCCATAATCTCCCTGCCAGGTGGCTCCAGTCCCTGCCTGCCCCTGAAAGTCCTCGGACCCATATCTCCATGGACTTAATTACTGATCTGCCACTCTCAGAAGGGAAGACGTATATCTGGGTGGTGGTGGATAGATTCAGCAAGCAGTGTCATTTTGTTCCTCTGTCCGGATTACCTAATTCCGAGACCCTGATCAAATTATTCATTACTCATGTTGTGCGATTGAATGGTATTCCTGTGAATATCGTGTCCGATAGGGGCACCCAATTTGTTTTGAAATTTTGAAGGGCATTCTGTAAACGAATTGGAATGGAATTGTCCTTTTCCTCTGCCTATCACCTTGAAACCAATGGTCAAACTGAACGCACCAACCAAGCGCTTGAGCAGAATCTACGTTGCTATATCTCTGAGCATCAGTCCGATTGGGTGGAACACCAACCGCTAGCAGAGTTTGCCATGAATAATCAGTACCAGGAGTCCATCAAGCCTACCCCTTTCTACTGTAATCATGGGCTACACCCACGCTTTGGTTCGTTCTCTTCTAGGATGTCAGATGTCCCTGGGGTAGAAAGGACCATAGACCAGTTAAAAACTATCTGGTCAGAAGTCAATGTAAACTTGAAAGGGGCTCAGACTAGACAGACTTCGTCTGCTAATAGACGGCGCTCCAAGGGCCCGGACCTGGGAGTTGGGGACAAAGTGTGGCTTTCTACCAGGAATATTAAGCTCAAAGTGCCATCTGCCAAACTAGGTCCCAGGTTTATTGGTCCGTATGAAATTATTGAGGTGATTAATCCAGTAGCCTTTCGTCTGAAGCTCCCTCAATCATTTAAACTGCCCAATGTATTCCATAAGTCCCTTCTCAAATTGTACCGCTCTCCGATTTGTACTGTCCAGTCCCCTCCTCCTCCGGTTTTGGTAGGGGGTGCTTTGGAATACGAAGTCCAAAGGATCCTTGATTCCCGTTTAGTGAGAGGATCCATGCAGTATCTGGTGCATTGGAAGGGCTATGGTCCGGAGGAAAGGTCCTGGGTGCCTGCCAGTAACGTCCATGCCAAGGGTTTGATCAGGAAGTTTCATCTCCTTCATCCCAACAAACTGGCATTTGAGGGTCCAGAGGCCCCTCTTAGAGGGAGGGGTACTGTGACGTCGCCGTTGGATTCAGTGGCTGGTGTTCCTGCCTCGGCCGCTGGGAGGCGTCGGACTCAGGCGTCTGGTGGGCGTAGGCTTCGCTCTGCTGTCACAGGTGACGTGGTTGGTGTTAGTCATGCATCACCATCTGGCCTGGTTCTGGGGGCGGTCCAAAAAAGGTCATCAGACTGTGAGCCTGTGAGAGGTAGCCATGCCCTTCAAATGCCTTGGAGCCTGGCTTGCAAGCCGCCAGATATAGTCTTGGTTTCCCCAGTGTGCTAGTTTGTTTTGCTATTGTATTTCTGACCTTTGCCTGGATTTCTGACTGTTCTACTGCCTGCCGATTTTGTACCTTTGCTGCCCGCCTGGTTTTGACTTTAACTTTAGCCTGAATTTCTGACCCTTCTTCTGCCTGCCGATTTTGTACCTTTGCCGCCCTCCTGGTTTTGATCTTTGGACTTCTGACTTCGCAATTGGGCTCGCTTTTTATTCCCTTCCTAGCGTCCATCCTACTCCGGTTCACTGCTCTCATAAGCAGCTACCTCCTGGGCTTCGCTGTAATTCCAGATCCCTGTATAGGGGTAAAGGGTCTCGGGGTTTCTCGGGGTGCTGTCTTACCTGCAGTTCAGACCTGCCGTGAGCGGACGTCACAGGAAAGTAATTATGATGTGGGTAATCGGGACTTATTGGCCATGAAGTGGGCTTTTGAGGAGTGGAGGCATTGGCTGGAAGGAGCCAAGCATCAGGTGGTGGTCCTCACGGATCATAAGAACCTGGTTTATCTTGAATCAGCCAAGCGACTTAATCCTAGAATGGCTAGGTGGGCCTTGTTTTTCACACGTTTTAATTTTGTGGTCTCTTTTCTCCCGGGCACTAAGAATGTTAAGGCGGATGCCCTCTCGAGGAGTTTCTTTTTGGATTCTCCTGAGGTAACTTGGTGATTGGTAACGTGATTTGGTAGCTGAGGAGAGCAGGCAAAAACGGCAATACACCAGAGAGGTTGGAATCTACTGGATTGCAGTACCCTGACTAACCACCACAACTAAAGGCAGCCGTGGAGCATACCTACGTTGGCCCTAGATCGCCTCGTCACAGCCTGAGAGGTTAACTACACCTAAAGATAGAAAGAGGAAAGCTATCTGCCCCGGAGCAGATCCCCAAAGAACATAGGAAGCCCCCAAACATGTAATGGCGGTTAGACAAGAGGAAATACAGACACAGACAGAAAATAGTATGAGCAAACGTTGGGGCCCAATCTTCCTAGACAGAAAAGGATAGGAAGGACACTTACTACAATCCAAAAAACCCTAAAAAATACCAACTCTACTAATTGCAAAAACACCTGAGATCACACGACCTCTACCACCTAAATTAGTTCTCTGGTGTAACAAAACTAAACCGCAGCCACTGAAAAAACTGGAAAAGGCAAATGAACAAATAACAGTGGCTCCAGAAGAACTGAGAGGAGCCCAAGCCCCCGGGGGACCGGGGAGACCTGGCTAACCTCACAGAAATGCATAGAAATATGCAAATGGTAAGCACAAAAAGAAAAAACAGAAAATATCTTATCTGAGAGCAGGAGAAGAGGCAAGACTCAGCAAGCTTCCAAGTGAAACAGGAACCACAGTTGAGACAAGAACAATTGATCACCGGCAACCATGATGGGAGGGAACCTCCCTTATATAAGACCAGTCTGTAACTCCTGATTGCCAATCTTCATTGAATGGTTCAGTACTGTTTGTAACCACCAGAAGGAGCTTCTGCTCAGAATTCATTTCTAATACATTCACAACAGTACCCCCCTTGAGGAGGGGTCACCGAACCCTCATTTGGGCAACCAGGTCAGTCAGGATGAGCTCTGTGATACGCACGGATCAGTCTCCTAGCATGGATGTCCGAAGCAACACCCAAGAATTGTCCTCCTGACCATAAACCTCTCCACTTAACCAAATACTGGAGTTTCCGTCTAGAAAAATGAGAATCCAATATTTTCTCAACCACATTACTACAGATTGCCCTCAACCAAAACAGGGTCAGGAGGGCAGTCATAGGAACCACTGGCTCGACAAACCTCTTCAATAAGGACTTGTGGAACACGTTATTGATCTTAACCCCTTCATGACCCAGCCTATTTTGACCTTAAAGACCTTGCCATTTTTTTTGCAATTCTGACCAGTGTCCCTTTATGAGGTAATAACTCAGGAACGCTTCAACGGATCCTAGCGATTCTGAGATTGTTTTTTCGTGACATATTGGGCTTCATGTTAGTGGTAAATTTAGGTCGATAATTTTTGCGTTTATTTGTGAAAAAAATGAAAATTTGGCGAAAATTTTGAAAATTTTGTAATTTTCAAATTTTTAATTTTTATTCTGTTAAACCAGAGAGTTATGTGGCACAAAATAGTTAATAAATAACATTTCCCACATGTCTACTTTACATAAGCACAATTTTGGGAACAACATTTTTTTTTTGTTAGGAAGTTATGAGTTAAAATTGACCAGCGATTTCTCATTTTTACAGCAAAATTTACAAAACCATTTTTTTTAGGGACCACCTCACATTTGAAGTCACTTTGAGGGGTCTATATGGCAGAAAATACCCAAAAGTGACACCTTTATAAAAACTGCACCCCTCAAGCTACTCAAAACTACATTCAAGAAGATTATTAACCCTTCAGGTGCTTCACAGGAACTAAAGCAACGTGGAAGGAAAAAATGAACATTTTAATTTTTGCAACAAAAATTTTATTTAGCATCAATTTTTTCATTTTTACATGGGCATCAGGATAAAATGGATCCTAAAATTTGTTGGGCAATTCCTCCTGAGTACACAGATACCTCATATGTGGTCATAAACCACTGTATGGGCGCACGGCAGGCTCAGAAGGGAAGGAGCGCCATTTGACTTTTTGAATGGAAAATATGCTGGAATATTTAGCGGTTGCCATGTCACATTTGGAGAGTCCCTGTGTGCCTAAACATTGGAGCTCCCCCACAAGTGACCCCATTTTGGAAACTAGACTCCCTAAGGAACTTATCTAGATGCATAGTGCTCACTTTAAACCCCAAGGTGCTTCACAAATTGATCTGTAATAAAAAGAAAGTACTTTTTTTTCACAAAAATTTTCTTTTAGCCTCAGTTTTTTCATTTTCACATGGGCAACAGTATAAATTGGATCCTAAAATTTGTTGGGCAATTTCTCCTGAGTACACAGATACCTCATATGTGGTCATAAACCACTGTTTGGGCGCACGGCAGGGCTTAGAAGGGTAAGGAGCGCCATTTGACTTTTTGAATGGAAAATATGCTGGAATATTTAGTGGTTGCCATGTCGCATTTGGAGAGTCCCTGTGTGCCTAAACATTGGAGCTCCCCCACAAGTGACCCCATTTTGGAAACTAGACCCCCTAAGGAACTTATTTAGATGCATAGTGAGAACTTTGAACCCCAGGTGCTTCACAAATTGATCCGTAAAAAAAGAAAGTACTTTTTTTCACAAAAATTTTCTTTTAGCCTCAGTTTTTTTCATTTTCACATGGGCAACAGTATAAATTGGATCCTAAAATTTGTTGGGCAATTTCTCCTGAGTACACAGATACCTCATATGTGGTCATAAACCACTGTTTGGGCGCACGGCAGGGCTCAGAAGGGAAGGAGCGCCATTTGACTTTTTGAACGGAAAATATGCTGGAATATTTAGCGGTTGCCATGTCGCATTTGGAGAGTCCCTGTGTGCCTAAACATTGGAGCTCCCCACAAGTGACCAAATTTTGGAAACTAGACCCCCTAAGGAACTTATCTAGATGCATAGTGAGCACTTTGAACCCCAGGTGCTTCACAAATTGATCCGTAAAAAAAAGAAAGTACTTTTTTTCACAAAAATTTTATTTTAGCCTCAGTTTTTTTCATTTTCACATGGGCAACAGTATAAATTGGATCCTAAAATTTGTTGGGCAATTTCTCCTGAGTACACAGATACCTCATATGTGGTCATAAACCACTGTTTGGGCGCATGGCAGGGCTCAGAAGGGAAGGAGCGCCATTTGACTTTTTGAATGGAAAATATGCTGGAATATTTAGCGGTTGCCATGTGCATTTGGAGAGTCCCTGTGTGCCTAAACATTGGAGCTCCCCCACAAGTGACCCCATTTTGGAAACTAGACCCCCTAAGGAACTTATCTAGATGCATAGTGAGCACTTTGAACCCCCAGGTGCTTCACAAATTGATCTGTAAATAAAAGAAAGTACTTTTTTTTCACAAAAATTTTATTTTAGCCTCAGTTTTTTTCATTTTCACATGGGCAACAGTATAAATTGGATCCTAAAATTTGTTGGGAATTTCTCCTGAGTACACAGATACCTCATATGTGGTCATAAACAACTGTTTGGGCGCACGGCAGGGCTCAGAAGGGAAGGAGCGCCATTTGACTTTTGAATGGAAAATATGCTGGAATATTTAGCGGTTGCCATGTCGCATTTGGAGAGTTCCTGTGTGCCTAAACATTGGAGCTCCCACACAAGTGACCCCAATTTGGAAACTAGATGCCCTAAGGAATTTATCTAGATGCATAGTGAGCACTTTGAACCCCCAGGTGCTTCACAGAAGTTTATAACGCAGAGCCGTGAAAATAAAAAATCATTTTTTTTTCTCAAAAAATGATTATTTAGCCCACTATTTTTTATTTTCACAATGGTTAAAGGAGAAATTGGACCCCAAAAGTTGTTGTCCAGTTTGTCCTGAGTACGCTAGTACCCCATATGTGGGGGGGACCACTGTTTGGGCACACGTCAGGGCTCGGAAGGGATGTAGTGACGCTTTGAAATGCCGACTTGATGGAATGGACTGCGGGCATCTTGTTACGTTTGCAGAGCCCCTGATGTGCCTAAACAGTAGAAACTCTCCACAAGTGACCCCATTTTGGAAACTAGACCCTGCAAAGAACTTATCTAGATGTGTGGTGAGCACTTTGAACCCCAAGGGCTACACAGAAGTTTATAACGCCCGGGCATGAAAATAAAAAAATCATATTTTTTCCACAATCAGGATCTTTTAGTCCCCAATTTTTTTATTTTTCCAAGGGTAACATGAGAAATTAGACCCCAAAAGTTGTTGTCCAATTTGTCCTGAGTATGCTGATATCCCATATGTGGGAGAAAACTACTGTATGGGCACACGTCGGGGCTCGGATGGGAAGTAGTGACGTTTTGAAATGCCCACTTGATGGAATGGTCTTCAGGCGTCATGTTACGTTTGCAGAGTCCCTGATGTGCCTAAACAGTAGAAACTCCCCACAAGTGACCCCATTTTGGAAACTAGATCCCCCAAGGAACTCCTATAGATGTGTGATAAGCACTTTGAATCTCCAAGTCCTTCACAGAAGTTTATAACGCAGAGCCGTGAAAATATAAAATCATTTTTTTTCCACAAAAATAATTTTTTAGTCCCCAATTTTTTTTCCCAATGTTAACAGGAGAAATTAGAACCCCCAAAGTTGTGCAATTTTTCCAGAGTACGCTGATACCCCATATGTGGGGATAAACCACTGTTTGGGCATACGTCGGGGCTTGGAATAAAGGGAGCACTGTTTGACTTTTTGAACGCAAAATTTGCAGGAATCAATGGTGGCGCCATGTCGCGTATGGAGACCCCCTGATGTGCCTAAATAGTGGAAACCCCTCAATTCTAACTCCAACCTAACCCCAACACACCCCTAACCCCAACCCTAACCCCTACACACACCTAACCCTAATACAAACCCTAATCATAACCCTAACCCCAACACACCCCTAACCCTAATCCCAACTCTAACCATAAACCTAACCACAAGCCTAACCCTAATTCCAACCCTAACCCTAATTCCAACCATAACCCAAATTCCAACCCTAACCGTAATTCTAACCTTAACCCTAATGCTAACCCTAACCCTAGTTCTAACCCTAAAGCTGGGTTCATATTGCGTTTTACCAGCCCGTTCAACACATAGCGTTGACCGGCTGGTAACGGTATAGCATAACGCGATCGCGTTATGCTATACCCGCTAGCGCAGATGAATCAGCAGATAATCAGCCGCGGATCCGCAGCAAAATCAGCCGCGGATCCACAGCAAAATCAGTCGCGGATCAGCGACAAAATCCGCCGCGGATCAGCGGCAAAATCCGCCGCGGATCAGCGGCAAAATCCGGCCGGCGGGCGCACTGCGCATGCGCCCGCCATTTTCCAAGATGGTGGCGCCCATGAACAATCCCAGGCAGCCGCCGGGACGGATCCAGGGACATCGGTGAACCGGGAGAGGTGAGTAGGGGCGTCGGAAGGTGAGGGGGGGATCGGTAGGTGGGGCAGCCTATCGCAGGAGCAGGGGAGCAGAAAGTGACGGCGGTGACCGATCGCTGCCATCTTTCGGTGGTGGCGGCCGATCGCTGCCGTGACTTGGTGTGAGGGGGTCAGATCTTGGTGTCCAGCCATGGCCGATGCTATTGCAGCATCGGCCATGGCTGGATTGTAATATTTCACCAGTTTCATTGGTGAAATATTACAAATCGCTCTGATTGGTTGTTTCACTTTTAACAGCCAATCAGAGCGATCGTGGCCACATGGGGGTTAAGCCAACCCCCCTGTGGTGATGCACTAAGGGTCCTGTGCCTGCGGGTCGGGTGACCTTTCAGTGACCCCGGTCTCCCGGCCCGCAGGAACATGATTTATAGCATGACGCCGACGTCGGCATCATGGGTCGGGATGGCACAGGTTTTCATGACGCCGACGTCGGCATCATGGGTCGGGAAGGGGTTAAATGTCCCTGGAAGAAGTAAACGAAAGGAAACAGGATTAAGAATCTCCATGATCTTATAAGGTCCAATGAACCTAGGCTTAAACTTAGGAGATGCAACTCTCATAGGGATATTTCTTGAGGACAACCAGACCAAGTCCTCCACTTCAAACCGAGGACCATCAGTCCTATGCCGGTTGGCAAACCGCTGGGCCCTCTCCTGAGAGAGGCACAACCTCTCCACTACCTGGTCCCAAATCTGCTGCATACGCTCCACAACAGAGTCAACACCTGGACAGACAGAGCCTCCATCTGTCCCGAAGAAAATCGAGGGTGAAACCCAAAATTGCAGAAAAATGGAGACATCAAAGTGGCAGAGCTAGCACTATTATTAAGAGCAAACTCAGCCAAAGGCAAAAAAGAGACCCAGTCATCTTGATCAGCAGACACAAAGCATCTCAGATAAGTCTCCAAGGTCTGGTTTGTTCTCTCGGTTTGTCCATTGGTCTGAGGATGAAAAGCAGAGGAGAAAGAAACTGAACACCAAGTTTAGAACAAAATGTCCTCCAAAATCTGGAAACAAACTGGACTCCTTTGTCAGACACAATATTCTCGGAATGCCATGTAACTGAACCACGTGCTGAAAGAACAAAGGCACCAATTCGGAGGAGGAAGGCAACTTAGGTAATGGCACAAGATGTATCATTTTGGAAAACCTATCACAAACCACGCAGATAATGGTCATTCTCTGAGAAACAGGGAGGTCGGAAATGAAATCCATAGAGATATGGGTCCATGGTCTCTTGGGCACAGGCAATGGCATCAACAAACCACTAGAGCGAGAGCAAGGCTTGGAGCGAGAGCAAGTCCCGCAGGACTGCACAAATTCCCTGACGTCACGAGACAAAGTAGGCCACCAAAAGGACTGACTAACCAAGTCTCTGGTACCAAAAATTCCGGGATGACCGGCCAACGCGGAACAATGAATCTCAGACATCACACTCTTTTTCCACCGGTCTGGGACAAACAATTTCCCAATAGGGCAGCGCTCGGGTTTTTCCTCCTGACACCCTTCCAGAGCCAGTCTCAAATTGGGCGAGATGGCGGAAAGAACTACACCCTCTTTCAAAATAACAGCAGGATCAGATAACTCAGGAGAGTCCGCAAGGAAACTCCTCGAGAGGGCATCCGCCTTAACATTCTTAGTGCCAGGAAGAAAGGAAACGACAAAATTAAAACGTGTGAAAAACAAGGCCCACCTGGCCTGTCTAGGATTAAGTCGCTTGGCTGATTCCAGATAAACCAGATTCTTATGGCCCGTGAGGACCACCACCTGATGTCTGGCTCCCTCCAGCCAATGTCTCCACTCTTCAAAAGCCCACTTCATGGCCAATAAGTCCCGATTACCCACGTCATAATTACGTTCAGTTGGAGAAAATTTTCGAGAGAAAAAGGTACAACGGTTACTTTTAGAGGTCTCTGGATCTCTTTGGGACAAAACGGCACCTGCCCCAATTTCAGAGGCATCAACCTCCACCTGAAATGGCAGAGAAACATCAGGCTGCCGTAGAACAGGAGCAGAAGTGAATCTCTGCTTAACCCCTTAATCCCATTGGACGTAATATTCCGTCCATGTGACCTGGTACTTAATTCCCATGGACGGAATATTACGTCCAGGGCGATCAGCTGCGCTCCCGAGGGGAGCGCAGCTGATCGCCGCCGGGTGTCAGCTGATTATCACAGCTGACACCCGGCACTATGTGTCAGGGTGGTCACGGACCGCTCCCGGCACATTAAGCCCTGGCACACCGCGATCAAACATGATCGCGGTGTACCCGGGGCACAGGGGAGGATCGCGCAGGGTGGGGGCTCCCTGCGCGCTCCCCTGAGACCCTCAGAGCAGTGCGATGTGTCGCGCTGTTCCGAGGGTCCGTCCTCCCTCCAGGTCCCCGGATCCAAGATGGCGCCGGGGTCCTGCAGGGAGGCAGCTTCCTCAGTGCCTGCTGAGAGCAGGCACTGAGAAGCCTGCAGCGATGCCAGAGCGATCGCTGGTGTGACAGAGTGCTGTGCACACTGTCACACCAGCGATCTGCTAAAATACTGTGATGTCCCACCCTGGGACAAAGTAAAAAAGTAAAAAAAATAAAAATAAAAAGTGGTAAAAAAAATCATAAAAAAAAAAAAATATTCCCCAATAAATTCATTTCTTCCTGTAAATAAAAAAAACAAAACAATAAAAGTACACATATTTGGTATCGCCGCGTCCGTAACGACCCCCCCTATATAACTGTCCCACTAGTTAACCCCTTTAGTGAACCCCTGAAAAAAAAAAAAAACTAAGCAAAAAATCAATGCTTTATCATCATACAGCCGAACAAAAAGTGGAATAACACGCGATCAAAAAGACCGATATAAATAAGCATGATACCGCTGAAAACATCATCTTGTCCCGCAAAAAACGAGCTGTCATACAGTATCATCAGCAAAAAATAAAAAAGTTATAGCTCGCAGAATAAAGCGATGCAAAAATAATGATTTTTTATATAAAATTGTTTTTTTTCTATAAAAGCACCAAAACATTAAAAAATTATATAAATGAGGTATCGCCGTAATCGTACTGACCCGAAGAATATAACTGCTTTATCAATTTTACCACACGCGGAACGGTATAAACGCCTCCCCCAAAAGAAAATCATGAATTGCTGATTTTTGTTCATTCTAACCTCCCAAAAATCGAAATAAAAAGCGATCAAAAAATGTCACGTGGTCATAAATGGCACCAATAAAAACGTCACCTCGTTCCGCAAAATATAAGACATTACATGACTCTGTGGGCCAAAATATGCAAAAATGATAGCTCTCAAGATGTGGTGATGCAAAAAACTACTTTTTGCAATAAAAAGCGTCTTTTAGCGTGACAGCTGCCAATCACAAAAACCCGCTATAAATAGTAAATCAAACCCCCCTTTATCACCCCCTTAGTTAGGGAAAAATAATAAAATTAAAAAAATGTATTTATTTCCATTTTCCCATTAGGGTTATGGTTAAGATTAGGGTTGCGGCTAAAGTTAGGGTTAGGGATGGCGCTAAAGTTAAGATTAGGGTTAGGGTTGGGATTAGGGTTAGGGGTGTGTTAGGGTTAGGTTTGTGGTTAGGGTTGGGACTAGGGGGTGTGTTGGGGTTAGGGTTGGAGTTAGAATTGGGTGGTTTCCACTGTTTAGGCACATCAGGGGCTCTCCAAATGTGACATGGCGTCTGATCTCAATTCCAGCCAATTCTGCGTTGAAAAAGTCAAACGGTGCTCCTTCACTTCTGAGCTCTGCCATGCGCCCAAACAGTAGTTTACCCCCGCATATGGGTATCAGCATACTCTGGACCACAAGAGATATTGTTCAATTTGTCCTATTTCTTCTGTTACCCTTGGGAAAATAAAAAACTGGGGACGACAAAATCATTTTTGTAAAAAAAAAATGATTTTTTTTGTTTTTACGGCTGTATGTTATAAATTTTCTGTGAAGCACTTGGGGCTTCATAGCGCTCACCACACTTCTAGATAAGTTCCTTGTGGGGTCTATTTTCCAAAATGGAGTCACTTGTGGGGGGTTTCCACTGCTTAGGCGCATCAGGGGCTCTCCAAATGCGACATGACGCCCCCAGACCATTCCATCAAAGTCTGCAATCCAAAACGTCACTACTTCCCTTCCGAGCCCAGACGTGCACCCATACAGTAGTTTTCTCCCACATATTGGGTATCAGCGTACTCAGGACAAATTGGACAACAAATTTTGGGGTCCAATTTCTCCTGTTAACCTTGTGAAAATAAAATATTGGGGGCGAAAAAAATCATTTTTGTAAAAAAAAAAAGGATTTTTTATTTTTACGGCTGTACGTTATAAACTTCTGTGAAGCAATTCGGGGTTCAAAGTGCTCACCACACATCTAGATAAGTTCCTTGTGGGGTCTATTTTCCAAAATGGGGTCACTTGTGGGGGGTTTCCACTGTTTAGGCGCATCATGGGCTCTCCAAATGCGACATGACGCCCCCAGACCATTCCATCAAAGTCTGCAATCCAAAACGTCACTACTTCCCTTCCGAGCCCAGACGTGCACCCATACAGTAGTTTTCTCCCACATATTGGGTATCAGCGTACTCAGGACAAATTGGACAACAAATTTTGGGGTCCAATTTCTCCTGTTAACCTTGTGAAAATAAAATATTGGGGGCGAAAAAATCATTTTTGTAAAAAAAAAAGGATTTTTTATTTTTACGGCTGTACGTTATAAACTTCTGTGAAGCAATTTGGGGTTCAAAGTGCTCACCACACATCTAGATAAGTTCTATCTGATGTGTGGGTCTATTTTCCAAAATTGGGGTCACTTGTGGGGGTTTCCACTGTTTAGGCGCATCAGGGGCTCTCCAAAATCGACATGACGCCCCCAGATCATTCCATCAAAGTCTGCAATCCAAAACGTCACTACTTCCCTTCCGAGCCCCGACGTGCGCCCATACAGTAGTTTACTCCCACATATTGGGTATCAGCGTACTCAGGACAAATTGGACAACAACTTTTGGGGTCCAATTTCTCCTGTTACCCTTGTGAAAATAAAATATTGGGAGCGAAAAAATCATTTTTGTAAAAAAAAAAAAGATCTTTTATTTTACGGCTGTATGTTATAAACTTCTGTGAAGCACTTTGGGGTTCAAAGTGCTCACCACACATCTAGATAAGTTCTTTGAGGGGTCTAGTTTCCAAAATGGTGTCATTTGTGGGGGGTTTCCACAGGTTAGGCAGATCAGGAGCTCTCCAAACACGACATGGCATCCAGCCAATTCTGCGTTGAAAAAATCAAACGGCGCTCCTTCCCTTCCAAACTCTGCCATGCACCCAAACAGTGGTTTACCCCACATATGGGGTATCAGCGTACTCAGGACAAATTGCACAATAACTTTTGGAGACTTGTTACCCTTGGGAAAATAAAAATTGGGGTGAAAAGATCAATTTTGTGAAAAAAATATGATTTTTTAATTTTACGGCTCTACGTTATAAACTTGTGTGAAGCACTTGGGGGTTCAAATTGCTCACCAAAGATCTAGATAAGTTCCTTAGGGGGTCTAGTTTCCCAAATGGGGTCACTTGTGGGGGGTTTCCACTGTTTAGGCACATCAGTGACTCTCCAAATGCAACATGGCGTCCAATCTCAATTCCAGCCAATTTTGGTTGGAAAAAGTCAAATGGTGCTCCTTCCATTCCGAGCTCTGCCATTCGCCCAAACAGTGGTTCCCCCCACATATGGGGTATCAGCATACTCAGGACAAGTTGGACAACAACTTTTGAGGTCCAATTTCTCCTGTTACCTATGGGAAAATAAAAAATTAGTGACTAAGAGATAATTTTTGTGGGAAAAAAAATAGGATTTTTTATTTTCATGCCCGGGCATTATAAACTTGTGTGAAGCACTTGGGGGTTCAAAGTGCTCACCAAAGATCTAGATAAGTTGCTTAGGGGGTCTAGCTTCCAAAATGGGGTCACTTGTGGGGGGTTTCCACTGTTTATGCTCATCTGGGGCACTACAAACGGAACATGACCCCCATCAATGTTTGCATTCCAAAACGTTACTGCTTCCTTTCCAAGCCCTGCCGTGCGCCCAAACAGTTTCCCCCCCCCCACATATGGGGTATCAGCGTACTCAGGACAAATTGGAAAACAACTTTTGGGGTCCAATTTCCTTGGGAAAAATCAAAAATTTGGGACTAAAAAATCATTTTTGTGGAAAATTTTTTTTTTTTTTCCACACCCAGACATTATAACTTTTGTGAAACACTTTGGGGTTCAAAGTGCTCACAACAGATCTAGATAAGTTCCTTAGGGGGTCTAGTTTCCAAAATGGTGTCACTTGTGGGAGGTTTCCACTGTTTAGGCGCATCAGGGGCTCTCCAAATACGACATGGTGTCCAATCTCAACTCCAGCCAATTTTAGTTTGAAAAAGTCAAACGGCGCTCCTTCCCTTACGAGCTCTGCCGTGTGCCCAAACAGTGGTTTTCCCCCACATATAGGGTATTGGCGTACTCGGGAGAAATTGCACAACAACTTTATCTGCCCATTTTCTCCTTTTACCCTTGTGAAAATAAAAAAAAGTTTGTAAAAGATCATTTTTGTGGCTAAAAAGTTAAATATTAATTTTTTCCTTCCACGTTGCTTCAGCTCCTGTGAAGCACCTGAAGGGTTAATAAACTTATTGAATGTGTTTTTGAGTACCTTGAGGGGTGCAGTTTTTAGAATAGTGTCACTTTTGGGTATTTTCTGCTATATAGACCCCTCAAAGTGACTTCAAATGTGAGGTGGTCCCTAAAAAAATGGCTTTGTAAATTTTGTTGTAAAAATGAGAAATCACTGGTCAACTTTTAACCCTTATAATTTCCTAACAAAAAAAAATTTTGGTTCCAAAATTGTGCTGATGTAAAGTAGACATGTGGGAAATGTTATTTCTTAACTATTTTGTGTGACATATTTCTCTGTTTTAAGGGAAAAAAAATTCAAATTTTGAAAATTGCAAAATTTTCAAAATTTTCGCCATATTGTGTTTTTTTCAAAAATAAACGCAAGGTATATCGAAGAAATTTTACCACTATCATGAAGTACAATATGTCACGAGTAGAGTTGAGCGATACTTTCCGATACCAATAAGTATCGGATCGGAATTGGTATCGCCGATACCCAAAAAGTATCGGCGATACCCGATACCGATACCGGAAATCCAATGTAAGTCTATGGGAACAAAATATCGGAATTAAAAAAAAACCATTCTTGCCTTGTTGGTTAATTGTACATGAAGGAAAACAACAAAGAGTAATGTAGAATGTATTGGGGGAGGTTGAGGAGACATTAAAGGCATAGATGTTTAACCCAATCAAATGGAATAGCATTAATATTTTTTTTTTAAAGATGTTCGGATTGACGAAGAAATTGACAATGTTGTTAACCTTTTTTCTATTTTGGCAAATATGTGTGTTTCACAACTTCCATGCTCTTCACCTTTTTAACTTTTGCCACACTTTCTCCTTCATAATCTTCAGCAGCATCATCTTTTTCATCCAATTATTCTTCATCTTCACCTTCTTTATCTTCTTCTTAAACTTCTTGCTATTCATCTTTTTGTTAACATTACTCATATTGTTCTTATTAAACTATTATTCTTCTTCATATTCTACTTCATCTTCATCTTCTTCATCATATTCTTATTTGTGACAGAGATTCCTGTACTTGTAATCTGTAAAAGTATGAATTTTTCTTCCTTCCGTTCTTGCTGTCACAAAAGATTTAAATTACAACAGTATTTGTCCGTGTTCAGTTTAGCCTGCAGCAGCAGGCATTTTCCAGGGGCACCACGAGGAGGAACGGACTCACCCCCATACACTGCTTAGTCTTCTTCTGCTTATAATTTACAGCATATATTTTGCTCTTCATTTTGGTCTTATACTTCATGTTCTTCTGCTTTTTGATCTTCTGCTTATTGTTCTGTCTCTTGTTCTGTATCTTGTAGTTTGTCTTAACCTTCTTTGTCCTGTTGGTGATCTTCTTCTGGGTAATCTTTTATTTCTTCTTTGTGATGGTGTTCAGGCTGGTTCGCTTGATGCTCGTCGTCCTTGTGGTCGTCATTTTCTTCGGGGTGGTCATCAGGGTCGTCGTCTTCATTGTTGGAGATCCAGAGTGATTACCCAAAAAAACATTTAAAAAATCTTAAATTTGTAACTGTAGCTGAAGGTACAAGAAGGCTGACTAACTTCCGAGAACCAGCTGACGTTACTGGAACCCGGACGGGTATCAGATGGTACAAGAGACAATGGAAGTAACGAGGACCAGCTGACTGTGCTGGAACCCGGAGGGGCAGCAGAAGGAAAAGAGCCAATGGCACAACCGAGGACCAGCTGACGTTACTGGGACACGGTTACTAAGCAGGAGGTACCTGTGCTCCAGAGCACTACCAAGGACCAGCAGACGTTGCTGGAACTCGGATACCGAGATGGAGGCACCTAGGCCAAAGGCACTGCGGAGAACCAGCTGACGGTACTGGAACCCGGACGGGTACCATAAGGCACCCATGAAAATGTAAGTTGACAGGCCGCAAGCCGTCCGCAGTTACCGAATCACACAGTCCTACAGTGGGTGCTTGTCCTATTGTCACAACGGAAACAGCCTTTATTTACATATCCCACAGCACAGTATAGGAATCACCTAAACTGCAGGCACCATAGAGTCGGCTAACCCGACAAGACAACTTATTGGAGGCTAATTGACGTTGACACTGCCAGGAAACAGCTGTCGTGCTGTAACCAGGCTGGGCAGGAGTCAAGTACCTGCTGTGGGCCCGGGAGAGAGAGTTGGAGCAGCGTTTGCCGTAACAGCAGGAACAGCTGACATTACTGAACCCCAGTAACACAGGAGCAAGTGTTGACTGTGCTAACAGCACTTCATGGCAACAACTGGCATTGTTGGAGCCCAGGGATGAGAAGAGAAGAGGGTGGAGGCAGCAGGACTTTTTGCCGTACACACAGCAGGGGAACAGCTGACATTACTGAACCCCAGTAACACAGGAGCAAGTGTTGACTGTGCTAACAGCACTTCATGGCAACAACTTGCGTTGTTGGAGCCCAGGGATGAGAAGAGAAGAGGGTGGAGGCAGCAGGACTTTTTGCCGTACACACAGCAGGGGAACAGCTGACATTACTGAACCCCAGTAACACAGGAGCAAGTGTTGACTGTGCTAACAGCACTTCATGGCAACAACTAGCGTTGTTGGAGCCCAGGGATGAGAAGAGAAGAGGGTGGAGGCAGCAGGACTTTTTGCCGTACACACAGCAGGGGAACAGCTGACATTACTGAACCCCAGTAACACAGGAGCAAGTGTTGACTGTGCTAACAGCACTTCATGGCAACAACTGGCGTTGTTGGAGCCCAGGGATGAGAAGAGAAGAGGGTGGAGGCAGCAGGACTTTTTGCGCGTACACACAGCAGGGGAACAGCTGACATTACTGAACCCCAGTAACACAGGAGCAAGTGTTGACTGTGCTAACAGCACTTCATGGCAACAACTGGCGTTGTTGGAGCCCAGGGATGAGAAGAGAAGAGGGTGGAGGCAGCAGGACTTTTTGCCGTACACACAGCAGGGGAACAGCTGACATTACTGAACCCCAGTAACACAGGAGCAAGTGTTGACTGTGCTAACAGCACTTCATGGCAACAACTGGCGTTGTTGGAGCCCAGGGATGAGAAGAGAAGAGGGTGGAGGCAGCAGGACTTTTTGCCGTACACACAGCAGGGGAACAGCTGACATTACTGAACCCCAGTAACAAGGAGCAAGTGTTGACTGTGCTAACAGCACTTCATGGCAACAACTGGCGTTGTTGGAGCCCAGGGATGAGAAGAGAAGAGGGTGGAGGCAGCAGGACTTTTTGCCGTACACACAGCAGGGGAACAGCTGACATTACTGAACCCCAGTAACACAGGAGCAAGTGTTGACTGTGCTAACAGCACTTCATGGCAACAACTGGCGTTGTTGGAGCCCAGGGATGAGAAGAGAAGAGGGTGGAGGCAGCAGGACTTTTTGCCGTACACACAGCAGGGGAACAGCTGACATTACTGAACCCCAGTAACACAGGAGCAAGTGTTGACTGTGCTAACAGCACTTCATGGCAACAACTGGCGTTGTTGGAGCCCAGGGATGAGAAGAGAAGAGGGTGGAGGCACAGGACTTTTTGCCGTACACACAGCAGGGGAACAGCTGACATTACTGAACCCCAGTAACACAGGAGCAAGTGTTGACTGTGCTAACAGCACTTCATGGCAACAACTGGCGTTGTTGGAGCCCAGGGATGAGAAGAGAAGAGGGTGGAGGCAGCAGGACTTTTTGCCGTACACACAGCAGGGGAACAGCTGACATTACTGAACCCCAGTAACACAGGAGCAAGTGTTGACTGTGCTAACAGCACTTCATGGCAACAACTGGCGTTGTTGGAGCCCAGGGATGAGAAGAGAAGAGGGTGGAGGCAGCAGGACTTTTTGCCGTACACACAGCAGGGGAACAGCTGACATTATGAACCCCAGTAACACAGGAGCAAGTGTTGACTGTGCTAACAGCACTTCATGGCAACAACTGGCGTTGTTGGAGCCCAGGGATGAGAAGAAAGAGGGTGGAGGCAGCAGGACTTTTTGCCGTACACACAGCAGGGGAACAGCTGACATTACTGAACCCCAGTAACACAGGAGCAAGTGTTGACTGTGCTAACAGCACTTCATGGCAACAACTGGCGTTGTTGGAGCCCAGGGATGAGAAGAAGAGGGTGGAGGCAACAGGACTTTTTGCCGTACACACAGCAGGGGAACAGCTGACATTACTGAACCCCAGTAACACAGGAGCAAGTGTTGACTGTGCTAACAGCACTTCATGGCAACAACTGGCGTTGTTGGAGCCCAGGGATGAGAAGAGAAGAGGGTGGAGGCAGCAGGACTTTTTGCCGTACACACAGCAGGGGAACAGCTGACATTACTGAACCCCAGTAACACAGGAGCAAGTGTTGACTGTGCTAACAGCACTTCATGGCAACAACTGGCGTTGTTGGAGCCCAGGGATGAGAAGAGAAGAGGGTGGAGGCAGCAGGACTTTTTGCCGTACACACAGCAGGGGAACAGCTGACATTACTGAACCCCAGTAACACAGGAGCAAGTGTTGACTGTGCTAACAGCACTTCATGGCAACAACTGGCGTTGTTGGAGCCCAGGGATGAGAAGAGAAGAGGGTGGAGGCAGCAGGACTTTTTGCCGTACACACAGCAGGGGAACAGCTGACATTATGAACCCCAGTAACACAGGAGCAAGTGTTGACTGTGCTAACAGCACTTCATGGCAACAACTGGCGTTGTTGGAGCCCAGGGATGAGAAGAGAAGAGGGTGGAGGCAGCAGGACTTTTTGCCGTACACACAGCAGGGGAACAGCTGGCGTTACTAAACCCCACTAACACTATAGCTTGTGTATTGGTCTGTGGACACGACACTTCTGAGCAGCAACTGGCAGTGTTGTAGCCCAGGGAGTAGAGTTCAGGTGGTAGGAAAGGGGATCTTGCTGGATGGGAGATATATTTCTTCTAGCAGACTGAAGTTTGGTCAGGATTTTCCATGATCACAAGGACCTGTGATGAGGTCATAGTCACGTGATCAGGTCAGCTGATGTGTACCTCACCTGAGGGTGTGGACTAGGCCTATTTAACAAGAAGCTGTGGGAGTATGAGGAGGGGAAGGAAGGAAGGAGTTTGGCTGGAGACAGGCTGGAAGAGTGTTTTGTTACAGTGTGTCAGTGTGCACCAGGAAGCGAGTACCAGACCACCCGGAATGGCACCTGGCGGTCTCTGCTGACCTGCAGCCGCTTAGTTAAGGCCGTCCCAAGCAAGGGTGAGTCTGGGACCAGTGGTTCTCCTAACTGGAGTGATTTATGTTCTGTTTTGATTTTGTTATCTCGACTTTTGTTGAACCCGTCATTAAAACCACTGAACTTTGAACTGAACGCCTGTGTGTTTACCTCATTACTGCGGCCCGGCCCCTGCCTACCAAAGCGGATCCCTACAAAAGATATACATAACAGGAGACATGGATAACGTTGCCAACCAGTTATTTAATCAGAAACCGGACAGGCAAATTCAGGCGAGATCCATGCCTTGTTTATTTTCAGAAAAGTAAGCCGGTCTACATTATCGGAGGATAGTCGCATGCGACGGTCTGTTAGTACACCACCTGCAGCACTAAAGACGCGCTCCGATAATACACTGGCAGCAGGGCAAGCCAGCACCTCCAATGCATACTGGCTAAGCTCTGGCCATGTATCCAGCTTAGAGACCCAAAACTTGAATGAGGAAGAGCCATCTGGGAGTACACTGAGAGGGCAAGACATGTAGTCTGTCACCATCTTACTGAAACGTTGCCTCCTGCTGACTGGAGCCATCTCGGATGGTGTACACATTGGTGGCGCTGCCACAAAACTTCACCACATTTGGAACATACTGGTCTTGCCCTGTGCAGAGGCGCTGCTTGTGCTCCCTGTTGTTGCAGAGCTGTCTCCACTGCCTCGACGCACAGAGCTGCTTTGTAAAGCAGTAGCAGCAGCAGTGCTCTCGCTGGAATGGAGAACATTATGGATTGCACCAGTGTATCTTGGTACTCCCGCATTTTACGCTCCCGGTTCAACGGTGTGATGAGGCTTTGTAAGTTGTCCCGGTAGCGAGGGTCTAGGAGGGTGTACACCCAATAATCAGACGTGGTGAGAATGTGGACAATGCGGCGGTCGTTTCTCAGGCACTGCAGCATGAAATCAACCATGTGCTGCAGACTCCCAACTGGCCAAGAAACGCAGTCCCCTGCAAGAGGCGTAATCTCTGCCTGCTCTGCATCACCCCACCCTCGCTCTACATACTGACTAGAGCGTTGTGTACCTCCCTCTGGAGAGATGTCTTCCTCCTCCATTGACTCCTCCTCATCCTCCTCACAAAGTGAGCCCTGCCCAGCCCTTTGTGAGGAACCACGTTGCGCTGACTGTCCAGAAGGTGATGGAATTTGTGACTCCTCATCCTCCACCTCTTCCAAAACCTCATCCCTTAGTGCTTGCAGTGTTTTTTGAAGCAGGCAGATAAGGGGGACAGTCAGGCTGACTAGTGCATCATCTGCACTCGCCATCCGCATTGACTCATCAAACTCAGCGCAAAACCTAGCAGATGTCCTTCATAGAGGCCCACTCAGTAGTGGTGAAGTGTGAACGGCGCAAATTGAGAGTTGATTGCGCCTGATGCAGCTGATACTCCATTACTGCTGGCTGCTGCTCACACAACCGCTCCAACATATGTAACGTGGAATTCCACCTGGTGGCTACGTCACATATGATGCGATGTTCAGGAAGGCGAAATCTGCGTTGCAGCAGTGGTTGAAGAACTAACTGGAGCGTGATCTGCACTCCAAAAATGAAAACCTCAGACTACAGTGAACACTGCACACAACTGTTCACTAGCTGTGAAAGGCTCCTTTGTGTACTTCTATAGTGTTTGCAACCAATGTATTGTATACGGATGGAAGCGCGTCACACTAATAGATTTGAGTTATTTGAAATAGAATGGAGCAGCACCAATTTGAGAAAAATGTCAAGGATGAGGCAGTGACACACGCTCAGCAGACTACAACCAGCAGTGGTTGAAGAACTAACTGGAGTGTGATCTGCACTCCAAAAATAAAAACCTCAGACTACAGTGAACACTGCACACAACTGTTCACTAGCTGTGAAAGGCTCCTTTGTGTACTTCTATAGTGTTTGCAACCAATGTATTGTATACGGATGGTAGCGCGTCACACTAATAGATTTGAGTTATTTGAAATAGAATGGAGCAGCACCAATTAGAGAAAAATGTCAAGGATGAGGCAGTGACACACGCTCAGCAGACTACAACCAGCAGTGGTTGAAGAACTAACTGGAGCGTGAGCTGCACTCCAAAAATGAAAACCTCAGACTACAGTGAACACTGCACACAACTGTTCACTAGCTGTGAAAGGCTCCTTTGTGTACTTCTATAGTGTTTGCAACCAATGTATTGTATACGGATGGAAGCGAGTCACACTAATAGATTTGAGTTATTTGAAATAGAATGGAGCAGCACCAATTAGAGAAAAATGTCAAGGATGAGGCAGGGAACACGCTCAGCAGACTACAACCAGCAGTGGTTGAAGAACTAACTGGAGCGTGATCTGCACTCAAAAAATAAAAACCTCAGACTACAGTGAACACTGCACACAACTGTTCACTAGTAGTGTTGAGCGATACGATACCGCAAGTATCGGGTATCGGCCGGTATTAGCTGTATCGGACTTTCGATATTGACTTTCGATATTTCCCATATATCGTATACCGGAATCGGAATTGTCACTGTCACTGTGAGTGTCCGTCGGTCGGGTCTGTCAGGAGTCAGCGGCACTTATCTGGCAGAAGATCTCCGGTGGTCACGGCCTGGACTGGTTGATGGCCGCCATCATCTTTCCCCGGCGGTCACATGCAGTTTCTCGCGATAACTGCAGTGACTGCTGGGTAATCCCGGCCGTAAAGCAGTCAGTCCGATGACGTCACGCCGGGGAAGCAGGTAATCAGCTGTGCTGCGCCGGGATGACAGCCTCTGCCTGTGATTCCGATGTAGCAGAGCTGGATCGTCGTGGGACAGTCGTTACTATGGACTGCGTCGGACAGGTGGTATACTGTTGGTTTGTTTTTTTCCTTTTTTTACAGGAGATCGATGGCGTCGCAGGAATGAGAGTATAATAAAAGAAATGAAAACTGTGTTGTCTCTTTTATTTCATTAAAATACTTTTTTCTTGCTGTGTCTTTTTTTTTATACATTTAAAAACTTTGGGATTAATAATGGATCGGTGTCTTATTGACACCTCTCCATTATTAACCGGGCTTATTGTCACCGTGCAATCAACGGTGACATTAACCCCTTATTACCCCACTTGCCACCGCTACAGGGCAGTGGGAAGAGCCGGGTAAAGTGCCACAATTGGCACATCTTTTGATGCGCCAAATGTGGGGCTGCTGTAGCCTGGTATTATCAGGCTGTTGAGGGCCAAAATCCATGGGCCTTGACAGTCTTTTAATACCAGGCCGCAGCAGTCTGCATTTTACTTGGCTGGTTAACAAAAATAGGGGGACCCCTACGCCGTTTTTTTTTTCGAAGGGATCCCCTATTTTTGTTAACCAGCCAAGCTAAGCAGACTGCTGTGGCCTGGTATTATCAGGCTGGCAAGGTCCATGGATATTGGCTCATTACCAGCCTGAAAAACCAGGCCTCAGCAGTCTGCTTCATCTGGCTGGTTAACAAAAATAGGGTGGACCCCACGCCAATTTTTTTTCGAGGGGATCCCCTATTTTTGTTAACCAGCAAAGATAAGCAGACTGCTGTGGCCTGGTATTATCAGGCTGGCAAGCAGGGTCGGACTGAGGCACCGGGACACCGGAGAAACCTACGGTGGGCCCCAGCTCCTGCGTGGTGGGCCCTGATTTGAAAGGATAGGTCGCGGGGCAGAGGGGGCAGTGGCCCCGGGGCCCGCGCTCTGAGGGGGCCCACCCGGAGCTACGATACAGTTACATTCTGCGGCAGAGCAGGGAGAATCGCTCTCCCTGCTCTGCCGCCCGGAAGCTATGGGGCCTGAACAGGCGTTGGGGGGGCCCGGTGCCAGCAGTGGGCCCCCCACCCGTCATCGGAGGGTCAGCTGTATCGGCATCCAGCCGATAAAGCTGACAGCATAGAGAGAGAAGGAGCGAGCGCTCCTTCTCTCCCATAATCCCCCTCAGCGTATGACAGCGGGCGCAATAACATCACCTGCCGGCGCCCGCTGTCAGACGCTGAGAGGGAGAACAGTGAGCAGCACAGGAGCCGGGAGGTGAGTATTTTTTTTATTTTTTTTTTAATGGGGGTGCAGTCGAGTCCTGGCTGGAGAAGTCGTCATGTCGGTGTGGGCCAGATGGAAAAGACATGAAAAGTGAACAATTCCATTAGAAAGAACATCAGCGGTAAGTCATTATCTGTACCTGTGCTGTAATCTATATGTTCTGTAGGACTGGTATTATTTAACACAGACCATATGGCGGTAATATCAATATTGGTCTTTTTATATATAGATTATTTTGGCCAACAGCGCGGTCATTTGCTGAGGTTCTCTGATGATGGGCCCACTCAGAAGTTTTGCCCCCACTAAACCAAAACCCTAGCTACGCCTATGGCTCTCTCTCTAGTCTTTCTTTCTCGCTCTCTGTTCTTTCCTTCTCGCTCTCTGTTCTTTTTTCTCTCTGTTCTTTCTTTCTCTCTTTTCTTCTTTCCTCTTTTCTTTCTCTGTTTGTTCTTTCTCTCTCGCTGCTCTTTCTTTCTTTTCCTCAGTACCAGCCACTGTGCCGTCATTACCAGTCAGTGTGATCAGCAGTGCTAAATGGTTACGCTTGGGGCGAGGATATGTGTGTGATTAGCTGTGAAATGGGTGTTGTCAGGGCGTGGGCTAAAATTTTCAGCGGCGCGCAACACGCGCCGCAGCCTTTAATCCTCTTTCCTGTCTTCCAAATTTGGGAGGTATGCTGTATGACCTCCCTACAACTTCTGGCCATGCTCCTGATGAGCGCGACGGATGGTCTCGTGAGGGATCTCCTCCCACACCTGGACTAAAGCATCCACCAACTCCTGGACAGTCTGTGGTGCAACGTGGCATGGCCTAAAATTTTCTGCAGCATGCACAGCGTGCCACAGCCTTTGTCCCTCTTTCCCTTATTCAAAGGTTGGGAAGTATGATGGTGGGCCCCAAGAATATATTTTCTCTGGTGGGCCCAAGGTACTCCAGTCCGACGCTGCTGGCAAGGTCCATGTATGTTGGCTCCTTAACAGCCTTAAATACCATGCCTCAGCAGCAGGGGCGTACATATAAATCATGGGGCCCCATAGCAAAAGTCTGAATGTTCCCCACCCCCCCAAAAAAAAAACCCAGAGGCATTGTAAATGTAAAGTGCCAGCACAGTGAGGGAAGTTGAGTCGCACAGAGACAGGGGTTTTGGGGGTACTCGGCACCGATCACGTCGACTTCTATGGGGGATGTCACGAGTAGCACAGCTCGGTCCGTGACCTGGGCGATCACTGGAATGTGGGATATTTCCAGGGGATGATAGAATGTTCGTGTAGTTTGTCGTGACACCACCTGTAGTACCTGGTCAGGGTGTCCAGCGCTGCTGTGCAGGTCCTCTGGAAGGGATGGTGTAGTGCAGGTAGGTGATAAGTCTTCTACAGGTAACACGCTATCCTTCCAGGGCAGATAGATGTGAGATAGAGCAATGGTGCAGAGTGATGTAGCAGAGTGGACTATGCGACGTAGTAAGAAAGCAGGAAACACTTCAAGTTAAACGTTGCATAATAAAAATTTTTAATAATAACATTACAAAAGTGCAAATAGCATTACTGCCGAAGTTCGTTGAGACTTCTTAGGACTACCCCCACCGGGGTAACTTCACAGTGTCCTTTACTTGTGCTTGTGGAGGACCCGCTCCAAACCTCCAACTGTGGTCTTGGGTGGGCTGCAAGACTTTCCTTGAGCAGACCTCACTTTCGGCCACACCAAACGGGTTTTTAGTTTCTGAGGTAGTTGAAAATAGTGCACAGTTAAGTTTTTTGTAAAACCAAGATGGAGCACCGAAGTGCCAACTATTACAGAAAAGTTTGTGAGGCAGTACAGTTCATGGCTTCAAAGTTCAACATTTTGATTACATTGAAACACCATTACCCAACCTGGGTATATAAAGGCAACAATAAACTTGTTCTTCTGAACATTCACCCGTCCGGGTACATCAAACCATTACCCAACATGGGTATATTAAGGCAACAATAAACTTCTTTTTATGAACATTCACCCGTCCGGGTACATCAATAATTTAACGATTTACATACAGAGACCCTGTCCGGGTTATTTAGACTTCTTTGGCTGGCCTCTTACAGGTACCACCTGGTACTCTTCTGGAGCTTGCCAAACATCCGTGACAGGAGGGTCCACCCAGACCTGATGACGTCGTGTGGCCTGTACAGTTACGTCGTGACCCGCTATCTGGGTCTGTGTGGCCACCTCTTTCGTCTCCCTCCGGGTCTGGAACCCTATGTCCCGGACTGTACGAACCCCAGGGGGCCTAACAGGCGCCGGGTACGGGCCAGCTATCATTATCATGTCCATAGCTGGGGCTGCTGAGGAGACTACTGAGGGAGGCTGGGGAGATTTACGGCATGGGGTGGGCACTTGTGCAGAGGCCTGGTTGGGGGAGGCTGAAGGCTCGGAGGGTCTGTCAGTTTCCTGACACTCTGGGGAGTAGGGGTCGCACCTGGTAACATTTAGGGCGTACCATCCATTGTAACCCCAGTGTCGGGTGTAAGTCACCAAGTCTCCTGGCAACAGGTCCCTCCCCGGGTGTCCTTCTGGGAGGTGAGCCTCCACGTCCCGCCGGGTTACAAAGACTTCTAAAAAAAGTCCAGGCTCCTGGATGAAGCCCCAACCACCTTTTAACTTAAAGTTCCGTACTGCACCCTTACGCCGCGGCTCCCTCACCGTACTTTTATCCTTTCTCATACGTGCCTTCTCTGCCAGGTCCTTCTCCAGGTGACGTTGCCGAAGCTTTTGGGATTTTCGCTGCTCCCTTTGTCGCTCTGCTTCCCGCTCCCGACGTCTCCACTCTTCCTCCTGACGCCGGTTGTAATTCTCCTCCACCAGCAGCTCCATGTCTCCACCATCAAATGCCAGCTTACGATGTCCGGTTTGCGGCAGCTCTCCTGGCGCCCGCCAGTCCTGGCGGCGCTCACCTGTGGCGGAAGCAGCCGGCTCTGGAACAGATGACGGTCGGGGCTCCGGTACAGGCAGGTAGAGCTCTGGTGCCTGCACGGCCTCCTCCATGAGGACGGGTGTCGCTTCTTCTGCCTTAGCGACGGGGGCAGACAGCGGGATCTGGGGTGCTGGTGCGGCGTTTTCTGCAGGAACGGGTGCCTCCACTGTGATACTGGCAACCGGTTCAGATTGCAAGGGCTGGGATGCCCGCACGGCCTCCTCGTACTGGAACGGGTGCCTCCACTGAGATACTGTCAACCGGTTCAGATTGCAAGGGCTGGGATGCCCGCACGGCCTCCTCTACTGGAACGGGTGCCTCCACTGAGATACTGTCAATCGGTTCAGATTGCAAGGGCTGGGATGCCCGCACGGCCTCCTCTACTGGAACGGGTGCCTCACCTTCCGGTACAGACACTTCAGGGGGTAAGAGGGATTGGCGCCGCTCCAAGTGTAGTTTTAGGGCCCGCCAGCTCGCTTACATCCTGGCGACCTCCTCCCGGTGCCGGGCCAGGTCTCTCAGGGTATCCTCCGCTTCTTCCAGCGTAGGAGGGTTTCCAGGCCGGGTGCCAAACGGTGGCTCCGTGGCGATCGGGTCGCTTCCGTGGGGGGAGAGCTCTGACTCCTCCATCCCTTTCCACTTCTGCTCACGTCCGTTCGCCATCTCTGCCAAGTCACATGTGTCATTAGCATCAGGAGAGGCGCCATCTTTTGTAGGGAGGCGGGACCTTCACGTTCGTTTCCGCCCACTGAGGAGGATGAGGAGGCGGAACTCCAGAGCTGTGGGGCACGATCTTACATTGCAGTAACATTTAGAGTGGGCGGACATCGTTTTCGCGCCACGGAGTGAGTGTACGCCCACGAGAGCACGCCCTTATTCTTCACCTGTGCCTCGTGGCGCAGATATGACGGAAAAATGGCAAATACAGTCTATGATGATTTTTGCAATTCTCAAGCAAAAAAACAGTTCAATTAAGGCACACAGGACTCGCTTATAGCGAGCTTCTGAATCCTGTTCGTGACGCCAAAGTTGAGTCGCACAGAGCCACAGGTTTTGGGGGTACTCGGCACCAAGCCCGTCGACTTCTATGGGGGATGTGACGGGTAGCACAGCTATGTCCGTTCCCCGGTCGCTCACTGGAATGTGGGATATTTCCAGGGGATGATAGAATGTTTGTGTAGTTTGTCGTGACTCCACCTGTAGTACCTGGTCAGGGTGTCCAGCGCTGCTGTGCAGGTCCTCTGGCAGGGATGGTGTAGTGCAGCTAGGTGATAAGTCTTCTACAGGTAAGACGGTATCCTTCCAGGGCAGATAGATGTGAGATAGAGCAATGGTGCAGAGTGATGTAGCAGAGTGGAGTATGCGACGTAGTAAGAAAGCAGGAAAGGAAACAATTCTTACTACAAAGACATGCAGCATAAGGCTGCCTCAACCCCTCCCATCCAACTAGCTACACCCTGTTCTAACCAGCCTGAGCTAGACCATCCCATTGGGTCCGCCTACACTCAGCTGGCATAGTGTACTGTTGAATGCAGTGGTTGGAGTCAATGGGGTGTTTCCTCCTTACCTGAGAGTAAGTTGTCACACCGCTGGGTGCGATGCAACATCTCTGTGGCGACTGGACCCTCGGGTGCTTCTGTCTTTTCACAAATGCCGGCTTTACACGGCAATTGAATCAGAGGCTATTTTACTATGTAGAAGTGAATAAACTATAAATATATGTATATATATATATATGTCACAATGACATGTATATATATATATATATGTATTCTATGTGTGTATATTTTGTGTTTACAAGGAAAGAAAGTGTTTTTTTAGTTGCGATATTTTGTTCCCATAGACTTACATGGGACTTCCGGTATCAGAATCGGATATCGCCGATATTTAGTGATATCGGCGATACCATTCCGATCCGATATTTTTGGATATCGGAAAGTATCGCTCAACTCTATTCACTAGCTGTGAAAGGCTCCTTTGTGTACTTCTATAGTGTTTGCAACCAATGTATTGTATACGGATGGAAGCGCGTCACACTAATAGATTTGAGTTATTTGAAATAGAATGGAGCAGCACCAATTAGAGAAAAATGTCAAGGATGAGGCAGTGGCACACGCTCAGCAGACTACAACCAGCAGTGGTTGAAGAACTAACTGGAGCGTGATCTGCACTCCAAAAATGAAAACCTCAGACTACAGTGAACACTGCACACAACTGTTCACTAGCTGTGAAAGGCTCCTTTGTGTACTTCTATAGTGTTTGCAACCAATGTATTGTATACGAATGGAAGCGCGTCACACTAATAGATTTGAGTTATTTGAAATAGAATGGAGCACCACCAATTTGAGAAAAATGTCAAGGATGAGGCAGTGACACACGCTCAGCAGACTACAACCAGCAGTGGTTGAAGAACTAACTGGAGCGTGATCTGCACTCCAAAAATGAAAACCTCAGACTACAGTGAACACTGCACACAACTGTTCATTAGCTGTGAAAGGCCCCTTTGTGTACTTCTATAGTGTTTGCAACCAATGTATTGGATACGGATGGAAGCACGTCACACTAATAGATCACTGTTAATTTCAATTGAATGGAGCAGCACCAATTCCACAAACTAAAAAAAAGAGTCAGTGAGTGACACGTGCAGACTACAAACAGCGTTGGATGCAGAGCAAACTGCAGCGTCACCTGCACTCACACACACACCTTGCACAGAGCTGTGAAAACAACACTGCAAAGAAAAAGGATGATTTACAGAGCGGTTTCTCAAATAGCCTGCCTACACAGCAATTCACAAAAACGCTATCTGTAACTGTCCATCAGAGTCAGCAGAGCAGCGTTCTGTCCCTAACTGAATTCACAGCACAGTGACGCTAAAATGGCGGCGGCGCCTTTTATAGTGCATTCTGACATCATTTCAGCATCCAATCACAGCCATGCCATTAGTTAACATGACCGCAGCATTACAGGATGTGCCCACACTTCCTAGGATTCCTCATTGGCTGTCTAAAATCACATTGCCTCTCAAAGAATTATGGGAACTTCTGATTCCGGTATACGATATATGAAAAATATCGGAACTAAGTATCGGAATTCCGATACAGCGAATATCGGCCGATACCCGATACTTGCGGTATCGGAATGCTCAACTCTAGTCACGAGAAAACAATCTTAGAATTGCGAAGATCCGTTGAAGCGTTCCAGAGTTATAACCTCATAAAGAGACAGTGGTCAGAATTGTAAAAATTGGCCCAGTCATTAACGTGCAAACCACCCTTGGGGGTTAAGGGGTTAAGTTCCTGAAACGCAGAGACTGCCTCAGGAGGCCAATTCACCACATCAGAACCCTTTTTGGTCAAATCAGTCAATGGTTTAACAATAACAGAGAAATTACCAATAAATTTACGATAAAAATTGGCAAAACCCAAGAATCTCTGAAAAGCCTTTAATGAAGTAGGTTGGACCCAATCACAGATGGCCTGAACCTTGACCGGGTCCATTTCAATAACAGATGGGGACAAAATGAAACCCAGAAATGAGATCCTCTGTAAGCCAAAAAGACAGTTTGATCCCTTCACATACAGAGCATTCTCTCTCAAAATCTGGAACACAGTCCGAACATGTTTCACATGAGAGTCCCAGTCATTGGAAAAATCAAGATATCATCCAAATAAACAATCAGAAATGTATCCACAAAATCCCTGAAAATGTCATTCATGAAGGACTGGAAGACGGAAGGAGCATTAGTGAGCCCAAAGGGCATCACTAGGTACTCAAAATGCCCATCTGGGGTATTAAACGCCATCTTCCATTCATCCCTGTGCTTAATGCGAATAAGGTTATACGCCCCCCTGAGGTCAAGTTTGGTAAACCAAGTAGCAATTTTCACCCTGGAAAACAGGTCAGAAATCAAGGGTAACGGATATTGATATTTCACAGTGATATTGTTCAAGAGACGATAATCAATACACGGCCTTAATGAACCATCCTTTTTGACCACAAAGAAAAAACCGGCAGCCAAGGGTGAAGAGGATGGTCTGATATGACCCTTCTCCAATGACTCCTTGATATAAGACCGCATAGAGTCATGTTCAGGTACAGACAAGTTAAAAAGGCGACCTTTAGGGAATTTACTACCAGGCACTAATTCAATATCGCAGTCATAGCTCCTATGGGGGGTCAAGGATGCAGATTTACTTTCGCTAAACACATCAGAAAAATCAGTCAAAAAGTCAGGAACATCCTGAGCCTGGGGAGAGGCAGAAAAAACAGGAGTGTTGGCATTAACACATTGGCAGCCCCAACTAGTTACAGACACAGATTTCCAATCCAAAACAGGATTATGAGACTGTAACCAAGGGAAACCTAGTACAATAATGTCATGCAGATTATACAGCACCAAAAATTTGCAACTCTTCTGATGATCAGGTTCAACCCTCATTATCACCTGAGTAGAGAACTGGGGTTTATTCTCAGCCAAAGGGGTAGAATCAATCCCCAGTAGAATAGACTTCTGTAGGGGTATCAAGGGAAACCCACAACGTTTAGCAAAATCAAAATCCATCAGGTTAATAGCTGCTCCTGAATCAACAAAAGCCTGAGCAGAAAATGTGGACAGGGAGCAAATCAGGGTAACAGTCAACAGAAATTTAGTCTGAACACTACCCAAGACAACTGAGCGTGCAAAACGTCTTCCCCGCTTAGGGCAGACTGAAATAGCATGAGAGGCGTCACCACAGTAGAAATATAACCCATTGCGTTTTCGAAACTCATGACGCTGTGCCCCAGAAGCCACTCCATCACACTGCATGGGATCGGAAGCTGGTTCACAAGGCAACACTATTCCACGCATACCTCTACGCTCATGCAAACGTCTGTCAATTTGAATCGCTAATGACATAGAATCATTGAGACCAGAGGGAGCAGGGAAACCCACCATAACATCTTTTACTTTCTCTGACAGACCCTTCCGAAAAAGGGCTGTCAAAGCATTATCATTCCATTTGGTCAGGACTGCCCACTTTCGGAATCTCTGACAGTACAACTCAGCGTCCTCAAGCCCCTGATCCAATGCCAACAAGGTTTTTTCAGCTTGATCAGTGACATTAGGTTCATCGTACAATAACCCCAGAGCCAGAAAAAATGCATCAACATTACTCAAAACAGGGTCCCCAGGTGTCAGGGAAAAAGCCCAATCCTGAGGATCGCCGCGCAGGAGAGAGATGACAATTTGAACCTGCTGTGCTGCGTTCCCTGAGGACTTAGGTTTTAAGGCAAAAAACAACTTACAGTTATTTTTGAAATTCAGAAATTTAGCTCGATCCCCCAAAAATAAATCTGGCATGGGGATCCTAGGTTCCACAACCGGCAACCCTGCAAGATAGGTAGCAATACTCCGAACTTCAGTGGCAAGCTGATCCACACGGCCAGACAACTGTGCAAACTCCATTGAGAGGAAAAAAAAATCCTCCTCAGCACCCAGAGAAAAAGAGGGAAAAAATGCAACAGACAGAGAAGAAAAAAAAATTTCTGACAACTTTCTCTTTTCTTTTTCCTTTTACTATTTTTCCCTTCTGTTGAGTACCATATAATTTTCAGTTTGGCCGGTGATACTGTTATGATTTGGTAGCTGAGGAGAGCAGGCAAAAACGGCAATACACCAGAGAGTTTGGAATCTACTGGATTGCAGTACCCTGACTAACCACCACAACTAAAGGCAGCCGTGGAGCGTACCTACGTTGGTCCTAGACGCCTCGTCACAGCCTGAGAGGTTAACTACACCTAAAGATAGAAAGAGGAAAGCTATCTGCCCCGGAGGAGATCCCCAAAGAACATAGGAAGCCCCCAAACATGTAATGGCGGTTAGACAAGAGGAAATACGGACACAGACAGAAAATAGTATGAGCAAACGTTGGGGCCCAATCTTCCTAGACAGAAAAGGATAGGAAGGACACTTACTGCAATCCAAAAAACCCTAAAAAATACCAACTCTACTAATTGCAAAAACACCTGAGATCACACGACCTCTACCACCTAAATTAGTTCTCTGGTGTAACAAAACTAAGCCGCAGCCACTGAAAAAAATGGAAAAGGCAAATAAACAAATAACAGTGGCTCCAGAAGAACTGAGAGGAGCCCCTAGCCCCCCGGGGGGCCGGGAGACCTGGCTAACCTCACAGAAATGCAGAGAAATATGCAAATGGTAAGCACAAAAACAAAAAACAGAAATATCTTATCTGAGAGCAGGAGAAGAGGCAAGACTCAGCAAGCTTCCAAGTGAAACAGGAACCACAGTTGAGACAAGAACAATTGATCACCGGCAACCATGATGGGAGGGAACCTCCCTTATATAAGACCAGTCTGTAACTCCTGATTGCCAATCTTCATTGAATGGTTCAGTACTGTTTGTAACCACCAGAGGGAGCTTCTGCTCAGAATTCATTTCTAACACATTCACAACAGGTGTGGTTCTTTCCGCTATCTCGCCCAATTTGAGACTGGCTTTGGAGAAATTTCAGGAGGATAAACCTGAACGTTGCCCTGCTGGGAGATTGTTTGTCCCAGACCAGTGGAGGAAGAATGTGATGTCCGAGATTCATTGCTCCGCGTTGGTCCGCCATCCTGGTATTTTTGGTACCAGAGATTTGGTGAGTCGGTCCTTTTGGTGGCCTACTTTGTCTTGTGACGTCAGGGACTTTGTGCAGTCCTGTGGAACTTGTTCTCGGTCCAAACCTTGCTCTCGCTCTAGTGGTTTGTTAATGCCATTGCCTGTGCCCAAGAGGCCATGGACCCATATCTCTATGGATTTTATTTCCGACTTCCTGGCTCTCAGAGAATGACCATTATTTGGGTGATCTGTGGTTTTCCAAGATGATACATCTTGTGCCACTACCTAAGTTGCCATCCTCCTCCGAGTTGGTGCCCTTGTTTTTTCAACAGGTGGTTCGGTTGCACGGCGTTCCAGAGAACATTGTGTCTGACAGAGGAGTCCAGTTTGTTTCCAGATTTTGGAGGACATTTTGTTCCAAACTGGGAGTTCAGCTTTTTCCTCTGCGTTCCACCCTCAGACCTATGGACAAACTGAGAGAACAAACCAGACCTTGGAGACTTATTTGAGATGTTTTGTGTCTGCTGATCAAGATGACTGGGTCTCTTTTTTGCCTTTGGCTGAGTTTACTTTGTATAATAGGGCTAGTTCTGCCACCTTGATGTCTCCATTTTTCTGCAATTTCGGGTTTCATCCTCGATTTTCTTCAGGGCAGGTGGAGGCTTCTGTCTGTCCTGGTGTTGACTCTATTGTGGAGAGAATGCAGCTGATTTGGGATCAAGTAGTGGAGAAGCTGTCTCTCTCTCAGGAGAAGGCCCAGCGGTTTGCCAACCGGCATAGGACTGATGGTCCTCGATTTAAAGTGGGTGACTTGGTTTGGTTGTCCTCAAAAAATATCCCTATGAAGGTCGCGTCTCCAAAATTTAAGCCAAGGTTCATTGGACCTTATAAGATCATGGAGATTATTAATCCCGTTTCCTTCGATTTGCTTCATCCAGGAACATTCAAGATTCACAACGTATTTCACAAATCTTTATTGAAGAGATTTGTTGAGCCAGTGGTTCCTATGGCTACGCCTCCTGATCCTGTTTTGGTTGTTGGCAATTTGGAGTATGTGGTTGAGAAGATATTGGATTCTCGTTTGGCCAGGCGGAGACTCCAGTACTTGGTGAAGTGGAAAGGCTATGGTCAGGAGGACAATTCTTGGGTGTTTGCTTCTGACATTCATGCTGAAAGACTGGTCCGTACCTATCACCGAGCTCATCCTGATCATCCTGGTGGCACAAGTGAGGGTTCGGTGACCCTCCTCAAGGGGGGGTGCTGTTGTGAACGTTTTGGAGACGACTTCGGAGCTGAAGCTCCCTCTAGTGGTTGCTGAGGGTATTGAACCAATGTTGAATACCAAGAGCCCTACACTTGCAAATAACGAGTGGCGGTCAGGTGGTACTGACTGGCCTGATATAAGTGAGCTGAACTCCCATGATCCTCGCTGGTAATCAATTGTGCTTCCTGGTCTAGGTTGGAATTCAGCTTGCTTTCCTGCTGTCTCCTGCTTACTTTCAGATAAGTCTCTTTCAGTTTTTTTTACTGTGGTTTGAATTCCTTGCTTTTTGCTGCATTGCTTTTTGTATTCAGCCGGGTCCCCTTTGGGGGGCTTTGGCTGGTCTCCGTTTGTTTTTTGTATTTGTTCATTTGCTCAGTTCTTGTGATATTTTGCTGCTGGGTAGCTACGTGTCCACACCAGAGATCTGATATAGGTGGTCGAGACCGTGTGGTCTCAGTGGTTTTGGATTCAGAAGTGTTGGAGTTTTTTCTAGGGTTTTTCTGGGTTGCAGACAGTATTCTCTCCTGTACTATCCTATCTAGACAGTTTTGGGCTCCAGCGTTTGCTCAATCTATTTTCTGTCTGTGTTCGTATTTTCATCTTGTCTAACCGCCATTATATGTTTGGGGGTTTCCTACTCTTTAGGGGTCTACTCCAGGGCAGTCAGCTTTCCTCTTTCCATCTTCAGGGATAGCTATCTCTCCAACTGTGCCGAGGTGTCTAGGACCACCGTAGGTACGCTCCACGGCTGCTTCTAATTAAGCGGTTAGTTTAGGGGTCTGCAACCTATTAGTTTCCAACCTCTCTGGTGTCAGGCTGCCTATGCGGTTTTTTGCTCCTGCCTCCTCAGCTACCAATACATAACAGTGAGAGCTGCAAGCAGAAGCAACACCACCTCTGGCAACATATGACTAGGCAGTAGTACTAACAAATCACAATTGGCTTCCTTTTCCTTTACAAATCAAATTAGTGGAGATATAGCAGAGGTTTTTATGGAATAAATAGCGCACAACTCTTTCCGTCATAAGAGGATGATGTTACCTCTAACAGCAACACCACCAGTTTGACTCAGTATTCTGCACAGAACAATCTACTTGATTACAAATGACTAAGAGGAATACTTTTTGTACTTTTTTTTAATAAAAAAAGCTTATTGCACAGTGTTTTTAACCCCTTAACGACTGCCAATACGCCTTTTAATGGTTAAGGGTACTTAAACCAAAGCGCCGTTTTTTAACGGTGCTGAGGTCTTTTACGGTGCCATCCAGTGTTGGAATTTCTCCGGGTCTCGGCTACCCAGAGAACATGATTCGGGTCGGTTTTTACTGAGCTGGTGTTACAATCGACGTTATTAACAGTATAACGGTGACTGCAAGAAAAATAAGTCAGATTTTCCATTTAATTTCTCTCTCCTCTGATATGATCGCACATCACAGGCATTAGACATAGGGTCCCCCGCTCCCTGATAACCCCACAGTACTTCTGGTGTCCCTGCATGGCCCCCTGAAGTCTCCTGGGCTGCCGGCATCTTCTTCCTGGAGAAAATGGTGGGCGCATGCGCAGTTTGTCCACCGATATCTGCCGGCTGCACTCAGCAACAATAGATTTTTCTTATTGATTATTATTATTTATTTATATAGCGCCATTAATTCCATGGTGCTGTACATGTGAAGGGGTTACATACAAAGTTATAGATATCATTTACAGTAGAAAAATTTACACTGACAGACTGTTACAGAGGGGAGAGGACCCTATCTTTGCGGACTTACATTCTACGGGATAAGGGGAAGAGACAGAAGGTTAGGAGTGCAGCAGCTCTGGTGGTGGTGAGGTGGCAGAATGGTTATTACAGGCTGTAGGCTTTCCTGGAATGATGGATTTTCAAGTTCCGTCAGAAGGATTCGAGGGTAGTGAATAATTGGACAAGTAGAGGCGTGGTAATCCAGAGGATGGGGGATATTCGGGAGAAATATTGGAGGCGGTAGTGTGAGGAATGAATAAGTGTGAAGGATAGTAGGAGGTTTTGGGAGGATCAAAGATTACGTGAGGGAAGATATCGGGAGCTTTGTTCAGAGATATAGGGAGGGGACTGGTTGTGGATGGCTTTGTAGGTCAGTGTTAGTAGTTTGAACTGGATTCGTTGGGGAATTGGGAGCCAGTGGAGGGATTTGCAGAGGGAAGAAACAGGGGAGTAGAGAGGAGAGAGGTGGATTAGTAGGGCAGCAGAGTTGAGGACAGACTGGAGTGGTGCAAGAGAGTTGGCGGGGAGGCCACAGAGGAGGGTGTTGCAGTAATCAATGCAGGAGATGATGAGGGCATGCACAAGAGTTTTAGTAGATTGAGGGCTGAGTAAAGGATGGATTCTGGAAATATTTTTGATTTGGAGGCGACAGGAGGTGACAAGAGTTTGGACATGCAGTTATTGGTTCATTTTGGTCACTGTGACAGACCCTATCATAGTGATCAAAATAAAAAAATAGTAAATCAAACCCCCATTTATCACCCCCTTAGTTACGGAAAAATAATAAAATTAAAAAAATGTATTTATTTCCATTTCCCCATTAGGGTTAGAGTTGGGCTAAAGTTATGGTTAGGGTTGGGGCTAAAGTTAGGGTTAGGGTTGGGACTAGGGTTAGGGTTGCATTTAGGGTTATGGTTGGGATTAGGGTTAGGGGTGTGTTGAGGTTAGGGTTATGGTTAGAGTTGGGATTAGGGTTAGGGGTGTTGTTGGGGTTAGGGTTGGAGTTAGAATAGGGGGGTTTCCACTGTTTAGGCACATCAGGGGCTCTCCAAATGCGACATGGCGTCCGATCTCAAATCCAGCCAATTCTGCGTTGAAAAAAGTCAAACGGCGCTCCTTCCCTTCTGAGCTCTGCCATGCATTCCAACAGTGTTTTACCCTCACATATGGGGTATTGGCTTATTCAGGAGAAATTGCACAACAAATTTAATGGTTCACTTTCTCTTTTTACACTTGTGAAAATAAAAAAAAATTTGTTCTGAAGTAAAATACTTGTGAAAAAAGTTATATGCTATTTTTTCCTTTCATATTGCTTCAGTTCCTGTGAAGCACATAAAGGGTTAAAAACTTCTTGAATGTGGTTTTGAGTACCTTGAGGGGTGTAGTTTTTAGAATGGTGTCACTTTTTGGTATTTTCTGTCATGTACACCACTCAAAGTGACTTCAAATGTGATGTGGTCCCTAAAAAAATGGTTTTGTAAATTTTGTTGTAAAAATGAGAAATCACTGGTCAATTTTAACCCTTATAACTGCCTAACAAAAAAAAATCATGTTTCCAAAATTGTGCTGATGTAAAGTAGACATGTGGGAAATGTTATTTATTAAGTATTTTGTGTGACATAGCTCTCTGATTTAAGGGAATAAAAATTAAAAGTTTGAAAGGTGCAAAATTTCAATTTTTTTTGTCATATTTCCGTTTTTTTACATAAATAAACACAAGGCATATCAAATAAATTTTACCACTAGCATGAAGTACTATGTGTCACGAAAAAGCAGTCTCAGAATCAGCGGGATCCGTTAAAGCGTTCCAGAATTATAACGTCATAAAGTGACAATGGTCAGATTTGTAAAAATGGTCTTGGTCATTAAGTAGCAAATTGGCTTTGTGACAAAGGGGTTAAATGTGCTGTTGCTTACTAATGTGTTACTATTTGTTTTTATGGTGAAGTCACTTTGACATCTCTAAGCTTGTGCTTACACTAAGAAGATTGAGGTAAAAACTGATCGAACCTGGTGAATGTTCATTTCAAAAGCTTTATCTTTAATCAAGAAACATTATGGAGTGAAAATATGATTAACACTTAGAAATATTAAGGATAGATATTATCACTTCTCAACAGAGTCCATATTAAGGATAGATATTATCACTTCTCAACAGAGTCCCAAATACCCGCAAATCATGTAACAGCTATCACTTACAAGAAGTTTTACAAGGAGACCACCTAGAGAAAAAGTAAGAATATTATTAAATCCCATTTACGGTAACTAAGATCAGGTATCGATCTTGAATATTAATAGATATTGCTTTTCAACATTTTACTGAAAGCATAACATTTGCCATTTTATTCAAATTTCTTGCAAATGTGTTAAAATATAGAAAAGCCATAAGAAAATGTGTTTTTCTTCATATTTGCTCAAGGAAATAATTTTCCACTTTATAGAAAAAGTGGATCAGACATTTAAAAACAGGCCATGACGTCTGAAGCTTTCTGTTTCATTTTCATTTTGTTGACTGTAACACAATATTTTGCAAGGTTCTTTTAAATCCGTATTTAATGACCCCTGTTCTTAATTCAGAAAACTAAGAAATACAAGGAAATGCAAGGAAAACATATTGGTCCTTCTCTGTTAATAGCTTATGCCCTGTGCTCTCTACAGCAAAGAAAGTAAGAAAAAATAAGGTAAGGTTAAGTTCACATTGACGAAGGCATCCGCCGAAACGCGCGTCGGGGTGACGCGTGAAGTGCTGCTCTCTCCTTCTGATTTGCTGGCCTCCCGGGTGGCTTCTTTCCATCTTCAGTGGTATGTCTTCAGATTGTTGACTATGATGTCGGGCATATATAATATGTATTAAGATACTATATCTCCTACAGCTCTGTTTCATACCATTGTATGGATTTTGCCAGGCCTTGTGTATTCATATATATCTGAGGGAAATACACTTCTTTTGTGAATTCTATCTACCTATATATATTATTGAATGATATCTTTGTTTGATATATTGAGCAGCACTTCTGCGTCCCATGTTTCTTGGATTGCACATTTGCACTTTAGTGTGTACCACTTGTTTACATGTTTCTATTGGTTAAAAATAAAATTATTTGATTTTTATTATATTTTTGGACTTCTTGGTCGCATTTGTTCTTTGTTTGTTATACACAAACACATGCAGAAGCGCATGCAAACGTATGTTTACGCAGCGTTTTTTATCCGCATCATCTTACACATGACACCAAAAAACGCTGCGTGTGCATGCATTTGCATGCGTTTTTGCATGCGTTTGTGTGCATGCGTTCGATATTTCCAGGTGCCATAATCAGTTCCTGAACATGCGCAGTCTGAAGTCCGCATGCACATTGAACGCATCCATGCGCATGTCCTTGTGTACCAATGCGCTCCCATAGACAGTAATGTGTTTTTTACGCACTCATCCGCATGCGCATGACTGCACATATTTGGCGGATTTTTGACGCTTCAAAAAATACAACATGTTGCGTTTGCCGTACATCACGAAACGGCACAAACACATGCAAACGCATGTCCCTGCATACACCAAGTTAAAGATATGTACGTATGACGCATGCGGATCTGTGAAGATCAAACGCTGCACGTACAGGCACAAAGGTGGAACCAGCCTAAGAAAACTTTGTTAGTGCAGAAAGATTTTGTATAACATTAAAGGGTTTGACTTGGATTTATAATTTTATTTCTAAGGGTTCTGCAGTATGAAAATTAAGGCACCCACTCAACTGAGTATTGCTATATGTAACTACTGTAACCTCTGTGCATGTCACTCAGTTTTTGTCTATGTAATGTGGCATGGGTGCTGCAGTATAATATCATAAGCCAGATATTGCCCCAATAGAGAGGAGGAGAGATTACATGTATGACTCGAGCATCACTGCAATGTTTTACATGCAGTGGCACAAATTAGACGCTGGAGGGTTGGTTGTTTTTCTCTTAGAAATTAAAGGTCTAGCTATTAATAATAAAAGGTAAATCCTGGAAATCTACTTTAATGACAAGATTCGTGATCAGGGGTTCAGGTTTTTTTTAAACCAGTCTTTAAGGTGTTATAAAGGGATTCAGCTGAAAAAAATCGGAATGCTAACTGGATCTGAGATAAAACCTTGTCGTGTTCGCATATTCTCATCACGTTGTAGAGGCCATAATTTTTTTTTATAGATGTGTAAATGCCTGCTTTTGGCAGGATGAGGATTTTTTCAGTGGTACCATTTTAAGTACATAAAACATTAACTTTTTAGAAAAAAAAACAGCAATTCTGAAAATTCTTAAAAAAAAAAAAAAAAAAAAAGAATTTTCAGCAGCACATTGACCAATGTACACAAGTGATGTTCTGCCGATAACATAATGCTGTTTAGGGACAGCATAATCATATTGATAATCATTCTGTTCCCAGCAATATTATTTGGCCTGTGCAAATAAGCCAGCAAACTAGCACTGATCGACTTTTAATATAGTCAATCAGGCCAAGTTGGTAGGTACTTACTGACCTTGAACGTATCGATATGTCCAGGAGATTTTGCGAGCACACGAGCTATGTGCGCCTGTTCGCGCAAGGTGTCAACTGATTCTGACAACTGACACTCATCACTCAGTGTCAGAAGCGGTGCCTGCAGGGGCTTCCTGTCTGCTTGGAGGCTGCTATCTCAGCCCCCTCAATTAACCCTTTTGCTATCCCTACGTTAACTAATACATAAACATTACAATGGTACAACATTAAGATATTAAAAACACAGCACAACATTATTAATACACACTAGTACATACATAACAGCAATACACAGGGCATAACCCACTGTCACAGCACCGCACGGGGGCCACATCAAGGAAAGGGAGAGGGAGCAACCATTATAATGCGCGTGCAATTGCAATGCTTTACAACAGCGAACAGACTGCAGAAAGTGAAAGTCCCAAAGTGGGACTAAGTAAAAGAGTAAAAAAAAATTAAAAAAAAAGTTGTACAAATATATTTTTTTAAATCACAAAATAATAATAAAAAAATTGAATCCATAAATAAATATTTTTGTGAAAAAACAATGAAAGTACACATTTTTGATAATGCAGAGGTATACAAACAGTGGTTTATTGACAAAAATTGATAAGTCAAGTTATAATCAGACTGATGTGTTTGTGATATATTTTCATACTGAGGATCATTAACCATCCTTTCTTCCAATGGTAAGCATGTTAAATCCTTTTGCAACTATTTAATAAATATATTATTTTCATTTCCTAGGCAGCTGTATATTAGCTGCCTTGAGGCCACAATACATAAGGCGAAAAAATCCACCCAAACCGCACTACCTAAAAAGCTGCCAGTGAATACCTTCATTAGCCACCTCTACCATGGATCACTCATATCCTTTATAATGGGCACAACTATTCACATTTAAGCTTTTCCAGCTTTACCCTTTCCTTACTGCTTTGGAATTAGACATATTGATACAAGATTGTATATTGTATTCAAGGATCAGCACCTCTCGTATACTTGATGTACTCACCTTGTGGTAGGACCACAGCGATATGCACCGACTCCTGCTCTCCTTGTTCAGTTCTTGACTTATCAATTTTTGTCAATAAGCCATCTGTTTGTATACCTCTGCATTATCTGACATACGTATTTCTTTTTGTTTCTTTTTCATATTTGTGTGTATACTCTCCATCCGAATAAAAAGATTGTTCTGATGATGGTCCTATTGTGGACCGAAAACGTTCATAAAGGATTGTTGTCTGGATGCAAATAAATGAAATTTTCTTTTCCTCACTATCTGAGTGCCAAGTTTCTTCTACATATTGATATGAAGGGCTGGATACCCTACTTGGGCACAATTAACTGACTACAAGAGTGCCGCGTTTTTGGTACTACTATCGCGCCCTACACAAGCATTATCCGTGTGCATTTATAATACTAGGTAACCACCTTCTCCATGATTGGTAAGTTTGTGTGAGTGGTTGTTTTCCTCTGTGATGTTTTTTACCTCCACCCTTTAATTGAGGAAGTGTTATTCTAACTGAATGATACAATATATAATAATGTGGATGTATTTTATACTAAACTTGCTGTAAATGGAATACAATTGAAAATACAAAATAATCAGGGAATCGGCTATTCAGACACATTAGCCCTAACTGCTTGCTTGCTGCTAGAATTGTCCAAATCTTTACACATATATATCTCTTACCAGAATATCAAACCTTTAAACTATTTTTATCCCTATCTTGTAATCTTATATAAAACTCTGGTTTTCTGTTATTTTCCCAGAACAAAGAAATCAATATGCCTCTTTTAAATCATATTCCCCAAGGCAAAGCCAGGATCTCTTTTACATGAATAAAGACAGATTGTAGTGAATATTCTATGTGGAGCCTTGCTCTCAAAACTTTGCACTATAAAACTTCATTGAAATTTGCTCCAGCTTCAAAGCTAATATTTAAACTGGAATTGACATATTGAATCACAATAGAATTTCAGTTTTGAACTTAAACATCTTTTTTTACCAGTATACTACAAAAATGCATTATTATAATTAAGAAATCACTTATTCTTCTAAAAGATGTGCTTATATAAGCTCCTAAGGAATTGAAATGAGCTGTAGCATTTTCATTCATACATTTAGTATTGAGAAAAGGATTAAATCAAGATAAAACTTAAACCCAGGGTTTACCATTTGTGAAGTGGGAAGATGACTCTTTTTCAGGCCCTCTTTGACAGTATGGGACATACTTTGATACTGCATGATCTTAGTTTTGATGAAGTGGATACTGGATAGCCATACAATTTTAATCCAGTCTGCAAAACAGCTAGAAGCACTTGAGTCCAAACTATTTACTTGACTCTTTTCTAATAATGTGATCTATTTATTAAATGCATTATCTGCCATAAAATACATAATAAATCCTATACTGACATCTTACTCAAGTAGAACCTTTTGTTCAATGGAATTTATTTTTGTTCACAAAAACAATTTCAACATATTATATTTTAGTAATAATGACTGTTACAGAACCCCCAGCACCCCAAATATGATAAGCATGTATGATAGGTGCAATGTGAGATGCATGTCCCTAATGCACCAGCCGACCGGCTGCCTTCCAAGGGCAGAGGTAAACGAGATATCCCACTTCTGACCTCCCCCACCTTTGTAAATCCCACGGTAAATGATCGGGGGCCGCCGGCCACCTGCAGCTATTGTAATGTACGTCTGGCGTCTTAATTGGAGCCTGTTATCTACTGGCCCCGCCACATATTGATTGCCCTGTTCTCTGTATGTATATATATTCTGAGACCTGTGAGTAAAAGGTTGTCACACTGGAAATATGTGGAGTAGCAGTGATCTTAAAACTGTTCCCATGTAACAAAGCCTTTCGAGACAGCGTCCTACATTCAGAAGCCAGGAAAAGCAGAGTGGACATCCTGAAACACCGGGTGATAATGTAAGAGGTATTACAGCACAGTAGACCCCGTTACACTGGTGGCAGACAGCGGGATATGATACCCTGTCTATAGGAGTAAAGGACTGAATGTAAAACAACTACCAGAAGTTAAAGAGGAATACATTAAAAGACCTGGTGGAAGTTCAAGGGTTAATCGCCAGCAACAAAACAAAAGTTGATTTGATAGCAGCCATCATGGAACACGACAGTGCAGTGCCCCCCAATGTGAACGTGGAAGAGACTAAATTCCAGAGGGAGGTAAAGAGCAGACTGCGTTCTATGGCCCAAACCCTGCAGTAGAGATCGTACGAGAGGTAATGGCTGATGTGCGTGCTGATCTGAAGGAAAAGATGGCAGAGCGGACCAGGATAGAGCTAGCCAAGATGGAGATGGCAGAGTGGACCAAAGTAAAGCTAGCCAAGATAGGGCTAGCCAAGATGGAGATGGCAGAGCGGAGAATGGGGGAGTCAGCGAGCAGGGGGAGCTCTGGCCTCCGCCCAGGTATCGTCAGCAGTAAGCCACAAAAAAATCCAGTATAATGCCTTCCGACAGTTGGGGGAGGCAGAGGAAGACATTGATGGCTTTCTGCAGAACTTTGAGCGGCAGTGTGCCCTTCATCAAGTGAAGCCGGAGGATTGGGTTCAGGTTCTGGCCAGCAAGCTGACAGGCCGAACAGCGGACACCTATCGCACGGTACCTGATGAGAACTGTGTGGACTATGAGCGGGTCAAAGAAGTGATCTTGGCCCGGTATGCGCTGACACCAGAGGCATACCGCCAAAAGTTCCGCGGACTTATAAAACAGGTAACAGATACCCACGCTGAATCGGCCTGTAAACTACGGCGGTCACTGCTACAGTAGGTACAAGGGAGCCAAGCAACCACTGAGGAGGAAGTCCTCCAGCTCTTCTTGTTAGAGTAATTCTTTACTGGATTAACCCCCGAGACACAAGAATGGCTTTGGGACAGACAGCCAACGACTCTTGAGGAGGCCGCTCATCTGGCCGATGAACATCATGATGCCAGGAGGTCTCAGTTGTAGGATTAAAGACTGTCACTAGGGGCCCTCCCATGGGTCTGGAGGCCCCTAAACCACAGAAGATTGTCGGGGGACCAGCTAAAACCCCGGCCTACCAGAGTCCCCCTGGGGCGCGATGCCACACCTGCCATCAGCTGGGCCACCTGCAAAGACAATGTCCCAACCGGACTCAGCGTACCCTGTGGCCAAAGGCGGGAATGGCTACCGTCAACCGTCAACCGGGCCGCTGTACACTGCTACCAAGGCGAAGCTGACCCGGCATTGGGGGCTATGACTAATTCGGTGATGGAAGAGATGGAGGAAGTGCTGCATGAAGTAGACCCCGTGCAGGCAGCCCGGGCAGATAATCGACAACAGCATCGACAGGTGGTGTTAGTTAATGGGAAACGTATGAAGGGACTAAGAGATTCCGGAGCAACTTTGACCCTTGTGAAGCCTCATCTCGTCCGGGACCAAGAGAAGACGGACCAGACAGTGGAAGTCCATGTAGCAGGGGGAGCCATACATCGACTGCCCACTGCCAGGATTCACCTGAACTGGGGAGTCGGGGATGGCCTTGTTGAGGTCGGCCTGATGGAGGATTTGCCTGCAGATGTCTTGCTGGGAAATGACTTGGGGCCCATGTTGTCTGCATTCTCGGTCGCCCCTCTGGCTGAGACCTATCCTGTGACCACCCGGAGACAAGCTCGAGCTGCGGAGGCTGCTTAGGAGGCCCAGACACTTCTATGTTTGGATTGGGGGCAGTGCTGAGCCAAGTCGGGCGGACGGCCAAGACCACCCGGTAGCTTACCTGAGTCAGAAACTATTGCCCCGCGAAGTAAGCTATGCGGCCATCGAGAAGGAGTGCCTGGCAGTAGTATGGGCACTCAAGAAGTTACAACCATATTTCTTTGGATGACAGTTTTCCCTCCTAACGGACCATAATCATAGAATCATAGAATCATAGAATGGTAGAATTGAAAGGGACCTCCTGGGTCATCTGGTCCAACCCCTTGCTCAAAGCAGGATTCTCTGAAACATCCCAGACAGATATATGTCCAGCCTCTGTTTGAAGACTTCCATTGAAGGATGACTCACCACCTCTCGTGGCAGCCTGTTCCACTCATTGATCACCCTAACTGTCAAAAAGTTTTTTCTAATATCTAATCTGTGTCTCCTCCAATTCAGTTTCATCCCATTGCTTCTAGTCTTTCCTTTTGCAAATGAGAATAAAGATGATCCTTCTACAATGTGACAGCCCTTGAGATATTTGTAGACAGCTATTAAGTCTCCTCTCTGTCTTCTTTTTTGCAAGCTAAACATTCCCAAATCCTGCAACCGTTCCTCATAGAACATGGTTTGCAGACCGGTCACCATTCTGGTGGCTCTTCTTTGAACTTGCTCCAGTTTGTTGATGTCTTTTTTAAAATGTGGTGCCCAAAACTGGACACAGTATTCCAGATGAGGTCTGACCAAAGAGGAGTAGAGGGCAATAATGACCTCACGTGATCTAGACTGTATGCTTCTGTTGATACATCCTAGAATTGTATTTGCCTTTTTTGCTGCTGCATCACACTGTTGACTCATGTTCAGTCTGTGATCAATTAGTATACCCAAGTCTTTTTCACATGTGCTGTTACTTAGCCCTATTCCTCCCATTTTGTATATGCTTTTTCATTTTTATTGCCCAGATGTAGTACTTTGCATTTTTCCCTGTTAAAAACCATTCTGTTAGTTGCTGCCCACTGCTCCAGTTTATTTATTTATATCTTTTTGAATCCTCTCTCTTCTCTAGTATTAGCTACCCCTCCTAGCTTTGTGTCATCAGCATATTTGATCAGTTTACCCTCAATTCCTTCATCTAAATCATTGATAAAGATGTTGAACAATACAGGGCCCAAAACAGAGCCTTGTGGTACCCCACTTAAGACATTCTTCCAACTGGATGTGCAGCCATTTACGACCACTCTTTGGGTCCGATCACTAAGTCACTAAGCCAGTTATGAATCCACCTAACAGTTGCCTTGTCCATTCCATACTTAGTAATTTTTTCAATAAGGATTGTGTGAGATACTTTGTCAAATGCTTTGCTGAAGTCAAGATATACTATATCTACATGTAATACTATTGTAGGAACTCGAGGATTCTGATAGCGTGGGGCAATGAACAATCAGAGACGGGTTTCTTTGAATGCAAATAATGTATTTGTGAAACAGCAAAACACCCAAAAACAATATTCAAACAACCCGTAGTGACATGCAATGAGTCCATATATATATATACACAAGTCCAGTTATATGAATCCGGATATATAAGTCCTTGAACCTCTATAGCGAGGGTGGTAAAGTTCTTACGACGGAGTCCTCACACAAATGTGACCACAAGGTAAGTCTGATGCACAGGTAACGTTGCTGGATTTACACACTGCTGGTGAGTGAAGAGTCAGATCCAGGTATGCAGAAAACACAGGGAGGTCCAGGAACAAGTTAATCTCAGTTGTGGCTTAATTCAGTGAAGTCCAACAACAAGTTCATATGTCAGTAAGGTTCCAGTAACAGTTCCAACAGCTCTCACCAGAGGTAATGCACGAAGGGTTAAACAGCAACAGTTCAGAAACACAGTTCTTATCAGATGGAGTGAACCAAGGGTTAAATTCCCAAGTCAACAGTTTAGTGATAACACAGTACGTGCAACTTACGTATGCAGAGAATGTCCAGAGCCATGGGTAGAAACTGCTGTGGCTGAAAAACACCTGAAGATAAGGTTATGCACTTTCCTGGTAAATACACAAAAGATCTGTGAGGAACAAAGCAGCTGGGTTGCAGGGAAACGGAAGCAGAATACTCCAGCAGTGAAGCCAGCACCTGAGCCGGGTTTTAAACAAACGAACAGGAAGTAGGGCACACAAAACAGCAAACTCCATTTTAACAAAGGGCAAAATCATTGACAAAGTTACCTAGAAAACCCGGAATACTGACATTACTCCCCCCTAAAGACGGTCCTGGACCAGGCCTGTCCGGGTATCTCCGATGAAACTGAGCAATCTTCAGAGGCGCATTGATGTTACTTACTGGTTCCCAAGAATCATTTTCAGGAGAGTAACCTTGCCATCTAACTAGATACTGAAGCCGGTTTCTATGAAGTCTCGAATTAACAATATCCTGTACCACGAATTGTTCTTCGCCATCAACCAACACTGGTGGAGGGGGAGGTACGATACGTCCCTGAAACGTGTTAGGAGAGACTGGTTTTAATAAGGAAACATGAAATACTGGGTGTACCTTTAAAGTCCGTGGTAGCTTCAACCGACAGGCAACAGAGCTCACAATCCCAGTGATCTTGAATGGACTGATGAATTTCTGTCCCAGTTTCTGCGAAGGAACACCCAATTTTAGATTCTTGGTGGACAACCAAACTGAGTCTCCTACCTTATACATAGGTGCTGGTTTCCGGAATCTATTGGCCGACTTCTTGTAACGCTCCTGTGCTGTGGTCAGGGAGTCCTTCAAAACTTCAAGATTACGTTGCAACGCCGTCACTCTGTCTTCAACCGCTGGTACCGAAATCGTAACCGGAGACCTAGGCAAAATACTTGGATGATAACCCAGGTTGGCAAAAAAAGGCGTTACCTTCGTGGAACTGCTTTGGGAGTTGTTGTACGAAAATTCCGCTAGAGGAAGTAGCTTCAGCCAATCGTCCTGCAAATGACTGACGTAACAGCGTAGATATTGCTCCAAGGTTTGATTTGTCCGTTCGGTCTGCCCGTTGGTCTGAGGATGGTATGCAGAAGACAAGCAAACATTAATGTGGAGCGCAGAACAAAATCCTTTCCAAAATCTAGAGGTAAATTGTATTCCCCGGTCAGAAATGATGTCATCTGGTACCCCATGCAGCCGGAAAATGTTCTGGATAACTAGATCTACTGTCTCTGTAGCTGAGGGAAGACCAGCACACGGAATGAAATGAGCAGCTTTCGTTAAACGATCTACTACCACCAAAATAGTATTTTTACCACCAGAGGTGGGTAACTCCACAATAAAGTCCATCGAAATAGACCCCCAAGGGCGAGACGGTACAGGTAGCGGTTTAAGAAGACCAGTAGGTGAAACGCGAGGAACCTTGTACCGGGCACAAACTTCACAAGAGCGGACATAGTCATTCACATCCTTCAAGCAGGTAGGCCACCAAAAAAAACGAGTTAACAATTCCTGCATCTTCTGTACCCCCCTATGACCAGCCAATTTAGAGTCGTGGACCAATTTGAGAACTCGAAGTCTTACAGCCTCTGGGACATAAATACATCGATCTCTAAGCCACACACCATTCCGAAGGACAAGATTCACATTGTCAGGTGGAGCTGCAAGAAATACGTCACCGTCATAGGCCAGCTTGATCTCCTGCCACAAGTCCCGGTTCCGGAGCACTCCAACGAAATTGGC